>JARHVA010003725.1:717500-952500 GCA_037957365.1 Torreya grandis | reverse complement strand
ATATGTGGAAATTGATCCCCCTATCTCTATGTGGGGACCTAGGGTCAATTATCAATCAAGTGTACCCCATCTATTATGGTCCCTCTCTTTTAACCTCAACTATAGATGGTCAGTATCTATATGGGTGACCCATATATAAAGAGATATGGGATAACCACCCCTATCTATATTTGTGGAGGTCTAGGCCCCCTTATCTATAAATGGAAACTCGATTAATTTATTATATTAATCGAGAGCCCCTATCTATATATGAGAACTCTCTCCCCTATTTATATCTAGGGAGGGTGAGGAGTGTGTGACCCTTATCCATATACAAGTCCCATATATTTATATGGAGGACCTCTTTATTTATCTATTTACATGATTATATATATATAAATATAACATGACTCCTCTATTTATATATTATATATGGTGACTATTCCAATATATAGAGAGGGGGATGATCGGGAACTCAATAGGATCGACCATTGGCCCTATGTAATCAATGGGAGAGCACTCGATAATGACCTAAATTCAATCAAGGTAAATTTAACACTCTAATGTGTTGGATTAGATAAATAGGGGAAGGGTTCAAACCTATAGTCATTAGGTCATCAGCCTAATGGGTTGACCAATTACTCTACCCTATTTTGTCAAATATGGATATGGATACAATGAATCAATTCTATATCCATATCCCATATCTATATAGGACAAGACCCTACTAAGCTAATTAATCAATGTGAATCTTATTAAATACATAATATGATTGGAACATATGATTGTAACAAATAAGAATGAATGATATGGTGGTACCACCTTTTGAGAATGAATAATGACATGATCATGACCACCCCCCACTATATAGATATAGAGTTTCATTGACATTAGTAAAATATGTATTTTAATTATCATAATATATATTGGAATTCTTGTCTCATGTATATATGTAGATATATTTTTAGAGTGAGTAAATATAGGGGCCAAGGTCTATTAATGTTATTAGTTATATCTAGTTCATTTTATCCATTGAATAAGTCTATCAATGATTGAACAAGTATATCAATGATAAATGCTACTACATTACATACATAATATGTATGGTATGAACAAATGACTAAGCATGCATGATTCCTAACATGACATGAATGATGTGTGTGATGTAATCCATATCCATATCATAGAATAAATTGATCTCATCTCTATACATATCATGATGTTGATGTGATGGATAATGGAATGGTTTGGGTAACATGATGTGATATATAATGTATTCCCTATTAATAAAATGGTTGATTTTGACAACTTGACATCATTGAATGGATTTTATTAAGTATGGGTTGCATTGGTGTGGTGGGTTCATTAAATATTGTGATGTCATTGAATATAACTATATAGCCTAGTGTGGTAGTATGGGTGGCCCAACATACTATTGTGCCCCTACCATATTATATAGAATAATATGATTCCATTAGACCATCCATATAGCCAATGACCAAAATTAACCATATTTATGGGAGAATCAAGGGACTTAGTTTGTCAATACTAACCAACCCAAGTCACTTCCATACCAAGAAATCAATGTTAGAATTAGCAGAATACCAACATGTCCCAATACCCAAGCAAACCAACTAGTTGTCTCTTATCTTAAGACATCAACCATGGATCATGACTCACATACAAATCATATCATGTGTATGTATCTCATATATACACATGATATGATAGAGGATACACGTGACATGATAGATGCATACTACTTATAGTGTAACACCATATAGATATAGGGGCTTGGTGTTTCATGTTGAGTAATGAGGTAGAATTCATAAATCTCACATCCCCATAGTTCATATAGTAATAAATATAGTTTTGTTATGTTACTTTTTCCCTATAATCCCCTTAATCTCAAATTAAAATGACACAAAGGGGTGGTTAGAGATGCATGAGCACCAATGCGACCCTTCCCCTAATCATACCACTTTGGCTTGATTTAACAGTGAATTTGGGTGATCACACATATATATTCCCCAAATTGTTTACATTTATCCTAGTCACAAGTAGATATGTTGTTTTTGTGTTAATTTTGGCATATGAGGGACTTAATTACAATTTAAATGAACATAAAGAGGTGGTTAGGTGTGTGCGGGTCACCATTTTTTAAACCTTTTAAGACTTAGTGAGTGTAAATCCTATGTTTATTAAAGAGCTGAGTATAGTAAATTAGGGTAATAATATGTAATAAACACAACCACTAATTTGTTATAAAATTGACTAACTTTGACCTTTCTAAAAATAGTAATAAATAATACAAGTAATAACTTAGCTATCAAATGACTAAGATGATGATTTAAAGGCTAGAAACTAAAGTAGAGGTTAGTTTGAGTGTCACAAATAAGATCTCAATGTCATAACCCCTCCTAGATAGTAGTGCCCTAATTAGAGAGTGGTTCCATTATTTTTAATGTGATAATAGTGTTATTGTATTATCAGTAGTGTCCTTTATGTAAGACTATCCCAAGATTCTAGGTGTACCTATGTCTAGATCTATGAGGTTTGTTCATATGTGCATGAATTTTAAAACCCTATATATTTCCTATTTTGACAAATTTTTGTAGCAAACCTTAATCCTCCATGTTGTTAGGGAATATGTTTGATACAAGCTAAAAATTGTGTTTGTTAGTGGGGTAGGCTATACATCCTCAACACCCCATTACGAAGAGAGTTGACTACATACCAATACTCTGAGGAGGGATAAAGCTTGATGTAGTTTTACCCACCTAAATTTTGGTACAAGTGAAAGTGAATTTAGTATAATAGTTGAATTAAGTGTTTTGAATGTGCTTGAGACTATAAATATGGGTAATCTGAGCTTAGAATTGTTGTACATGGTAATATGCAGAAGTAGGGAAGAGTAGGGATTGATAACCTTAATTATGCACATCTTATTCTACGTTTGAATGTGTATGTTGCATCTAATTTCCATCTACTAGTTAGATGGTTGAAATTCATGTATTAATACCATTTTGATGCTTGTGCAGGGGATAAAAGAGGTCTATGCCAACCCTAGGAGGTTTTAGATTTGAAAGATATTCATTTGTGAAAAAGAGAGGGAAAGGACATCAGTGTCATTATTAAGATAGTTGTTCCATGTGGCGCTAATGTCCTTATTATGGTGTTGGTGTCTAAGTGGTATAACATTAGGCATGAAGGGCCAAGATGCAAGAATGAGTGTCTAGGACTTATTTAGGAATGACTAGGGATGTTTGTGGCCTAAAAAAGGCTAGATAAGTGTGAACATAGGCTTTAGGATAGGTCTAAGGTTAATCTAGGGATAGTTAATCTCAACTATCACTCTTAGCACTCAAATACCACTTTTAGGTGATTACATTCCTCGCCCTCTTTATTCTATAAATTCAACAAAGTGAAATGACTAGGATAAAGGAAAACAAATCATGCCTAGACTTATCTAAGAGGTGAATCCTATGAAGTTGGGTATGGGTATGTGAATCATGATCTAATGCATGTCATACAAGTGAAACATGTATATATTAGTCCTTCTTAAGAGATATTAAAAGCTAAGACAAAATTAGTAAAGAAGTGAAACTAAGTAAAACTAAGTAAAAGGATAAGATAGAGGAAAATAACAAATACACCTTGTTGGGTATGTGACCCAATGCATAAAATTGGTGACAACCTATGTGTTTGCATGTATATAGTGATCAATCAATATCTTATACTGAGCTAATGGATTTCTCAATCCTCATGTGTGGGTGGCTTAAGAAATCAATCCAATTTTGAATCCATCATTGCCCACCCCTTCTTGGTGGATCATGACCTGTGAATAGCTTGGATTAGATTGATGGTGTGTCCAACCCTCTCATGTAGGTGGATAAAGAACTCAAATAGGATATGATTCCATCATTGGCTACCCATGTGTGGTAGATGTATCTAAAATTGAAATTATGTGATGTAACTGTAAATGTCTAACTAGGTATGTTGAATCTAAAACTATTTAAGTATATTAGGTTGCTTTGGGCCACTCAAGAATGTCAACCACTACAAATGGAGTAAGGCATAAAACTGGTGTGCAACCTAAAATATGATGTAATATGTATACAACATATATAATGGCATGTAATTTTTCATTCCATTTGATCAATTAGTGTGTAAGTGAGCATAAAAATATAATGTGCCATGCACATACCCCTAAATCTGATATCTAGGCATATAAATTCTAGACTAAGTTGTAATAATATATATCTAAGTATCTATACTAAACATGGGAATAGTCATGTCATGCATGATGCCCCCAATCTAATCAAACTAGTAAGAATATGAGTTAAATTTATATGAATTTGAGTAAAACTGATAAATCTATAACTAAATATATAAAAATTTGTATTGTACCTATTATACTTTTTTGGCCAATCTAAGTTTTTATGAAATTGAGGCTTCTGGATAGTAGTGCCATATCTTGGACAGTAGTGCCATTATTGTATATGTGGGAATAATATCCTAATTTAGGCACTAGTGTCCTTCTACTCTAATTTTTATGTAATTATATTGATATATGTGTCACTATTTTCCCACTGTGTTTACCTGAGTTTGATTTCTATAATCTGAGTCTGTGTGTTAAAAATGTGCTATGAATGCATTATAGGAGATTGATCTCTATAATAAAACCCTATGAATTCCCCCTCTTTTGAGGTGAGTTTTTGAACCTATGAAAGAAATATCATCAAAATAAAAGCTCTTCAATAGGTGCATTAGCTAGAACATATATGATATATGCATAATAATCTAATATAATGTGCATACATAACATGAGAATGTAAGATAATTTGATCATAAGTTTATAATGAGAAATTTATGTCATGTCTAGCATTCATAAGGGTTTCAAAGTAGATATATTAATGTATGTAACAACAAATATGATTAAAAATTGGCTAGATACCTAGGGGATGGGGCATGATGTCCACCATGGCACCCAAGTAGGAAGGGGAGATGTATGAGGTCCCTCATGGAATCTAAAACTGGAGTGTGTAACAAGAAATAAACAAGTGGCATGGCCATAACACATACAAGAAAGAATATATACACCACACATGAGGTATGCAAAGTAGTCCAATGGGCCATAATAAAAGGGACATGGGCACATGTCACTAAATATGAGAAAATAAGACATATAATGACATGCTCAAATGTCCACATATGCAAATGACAATTAATTTAGTTTAAATACACATAGAAGGGCATGTTCAAATGTCTACATACATGATCAAGAAGGCACACACAAGGACATGGGCATATGTCCAAAACACACATACTTTGAATAGAAGTGGCATAGATCTAAAGAGCAATGGCATATTCAAATGCCATTGAATAGATGAAGCATAGAGATACAATCAACTCTAAACTAAGAAATATAGAAATGAAAGTATGCATGAATGTGTGATAAAAATATATGTAAGAGACAAGATGTACATATACTGAGTCTAAAGTAGTAGTAACTGGCAAAAAAATTGAGTAAATGTAGCATGATCAATATCAATATATAACAATTCTAAAGTTATGATGTCGAGTATATAAAGATAGAACTTGGTAATCGAAAGTATGTATAGGGTTCCCCCGAGTGGGTGAATGTGTCAAATAAATAACCCATGTATTAGTGTATATTCCACTAGTGGGTATATAATAACAAATTTAGAAAGGCGTAGTTGACTTGAGTCCTGTAAGCAATCTGCAAGCACTCAAAAAGAGTAAATGAAGCATGTATGTATGATAAAAATGACAATACTAAGATATCTAGCATATGTATTATCTTGGAAAATATAAGAAGTGTAAATATGGTAATGCATACAATATATAATTTTGTATTTTTTGATTAAATATTTGAATGTTTTTAGGTTTTTGACATATTATATTATTTTTGTATTTTCTATATATAATCTATGTACAAGCAACATAAAAATGAAACTATATACAAGGATCAAGAGATAATGAAAGTATGTACAAGAAGAGAGGAACAACACTAACTGATAAGGCTCATGGGAGACTCACTATCAATGTGGCCTATGTCAAATAAAGGAATTGTGATCATCAATGTTGTATAAAAGGATAATTATGGTCCCAAAATCTACTGTACTAAGTGATCTATAGCTATCCCTACTTGTGGAGTGATGCTAATAATTTGAGACACTAACTATAGTGTCATGTGAACCAAGGGGGTCTTAGGGACCCATATGGTAGAAGATGTTTTAGGTGGCATAGGTTCTCTATGTTGAGAACCTCAAGAAATCAATAGGACTAATCTCATAAGAAAGTAAGTAGAGGGAGGCCCTCTATAATCTGTAACCTATTGATAATGTAGTGGTCTCTTTAATAATGGTCTCTACGAGCGAGTATGCATAAATGGAAACACTATAGGATTAAACCTCACCTACACTAGTGGCTCTACTAAACTCTATGGTGTACTGATAATGATTGTGCTCTAAATTGTAATTGGTAATTATGTTGTAATTAGTAACTATGTTGTAACTAGTAATTGTGTTATAATTGGTAATTGTAATGTAATTACCTATGTGATAGACCCTCAACTATGACCACTTGATTTACATGTATATATTTTAAGCATTTTACACACTATATATGGGATGGTGTGTAGTTTTTGTATCCATGGCCTACCTAGTAACATGTCAAATGTACGTGCATTAGGTACTACTAAGAATCTAGTGGCCATATGTGCTGGTCAAACTTATAGTGGAAGTACAATCTACCTGATGGATTTATGAACATGACCATTAAAACCACATATAATTGTGTTTTTAGGAGATATATCTTGATCTAAATACCCCAAATGTTGTAGAAGTGTGATAGTACACATGTTAATACTTGACCTATTATCAACCATAACACTTTGGATATGATGATGATCTATGTAGGCTCATACAAAGAGTTCATATAAATATGAATCATCGTAAATAATCTCCTACTCTGAGAAGGTGATGAGTGGTCTATATGAAACTATAGTATGATATACACCAATGATATTGTGTAGTGGGTGTGTCTCCTCTAAAGTAGTGTGATATTATGTTGGAGGTGGATGTGCCTGATATGTGTAGTGAACACATAAGTTTCCCTTACCTCATTTTTTATATGCTTTGGAAATAAATATGAGAATATTTTTAAAGACTTAGATTCTATTTTTTATACTTTGGGTGCCTTTGTGGGTGTTCCCACATCAATAATGTTAGCCTCTATCAAATCTTGTATCTTATGTTTTAATTTGATGCATCTATTTTTTACATGGCCTAATGCCTTATGATATTCATATAATTCATTGGAATCATAGTTATTTTGAAGAGGCCATGTCATATCAACCTATTTTATAGGAAGGAGAGATATGAAATTGCATTCTAAGAGCTACTTTAAAACATGTGCTAGCAATTTTGGAAGGTTGGTGAAAACTCTATGTGGAAGAACTGATAAAACCAAGTAAAGAGATGACTCTGAAGCTATGTTAACTATGTCCTTTGGACCACTCTTATTTTTAATGGACCTTACCTTGTATGGAAGCTTGTTATAACTCTTAGCAATTGATTTTGATCCACTGGTATATTTTGGTTTGCCCATAGATAGAAGCTTGACTTCTCTTTATTTCACTATGTGGCATAAATCTGTGAAGGTTGGAAACTTCTTAAACAACATAGATTTATATAATGCTGGTACAAGACTCTATTTGAAGATGTCCTAAAGCTCTTTATCTAACATGGGGCTAGTCAATTTAGCTAATACAATCTTGTATTGTAAGATGTATTCTGCAATAGGCTCATTTGATTTTTTTTAATTGTGCAATTTGAGCATATGAGATCTTATCACTGATGTTTATTGATAAGTGTGCTAGAAACATATATTCCAATGGGTCTAATGTGGTGATAGACTGATTCAATAGATAATAAAATCATTCTAAGTCATAATCCTTTAACTTATGTGGGAATAACTTAGTAAGGAGCCAATTATTAGACATGTAGTCTAAAACTGCTATGTGAAAATCTCATAGATGGTGCTCTAGGTCACCTTTACAATCATACAATGTAAGATTAGGTGCCACAAATCTAGATGTCAAATGAGTTACCATTATGTGATGTGTTAAAGGTGTATGTAAAATAACATGAGAGTCCAAGGCATGTGATGGTCTAGTGGCTCCCTGCTCAAGATGTAACACCTTAGCCTATAGAATATGAACCTCATTTATAAGGGATTGTACATTTGGAGTGGAGGAACTAGCCATAAGAGGTGTAGCTATCACTAAAGGTTGTTGAGTTACACTTGGTTGTTGTGTTAGATGAGTTGGCCCCAATGTAGGTGTAATGATATTATTATTTGGGGGAGTAGAAGATTGACCATTGTTTGATTTATTCTTTATTTGCATTATAGATAGTAAAATTTATGCATGATCAAGGTGTTGTTATTGAAGTCTATCTCTGAAACTCTATAAGATATCATCTTTATTGATAATTAGTTTTTCATTGTTAAGTGGAGGGAAAGTGTCTTTATTTCCACCTTTGTGTATCATTTTTCTCTTGATTATATTACTGACATTCGAATGCATTATCATTAAAATCCACATAATCAGGGTGTGAAGGATCAATGATGGGAGTTACAACTGGTCCCTTGTCCATGGTATAATCTTGAATAGAATGAATTTAGATATTCTCAATAAGATTACCACCTAGCCTAACACTTATTCTTAATGGAAGAGAGATAGATTTTTTAGATGACGTATAGTAAATAAATTGAAATAGGGTTGCTAAAATAGAATGTCTAAAATTTGAAAAACTTAAAACAACTAATGAAAATAGGAAAAAGAAGGATACAAACCCTAGGAGCATCTAGGGTTAAGATTTGAGCAATGTTTGAAGTAAGTCAGGTTCACCAAATGTTTTAACCTTTTAGGACTTAGTAAATGTAAATATTATGTTTGTTAAAAAGATAAGTATAGTAAATCAGATTAATAATATGCAATAAATACAACCACTAATTTTTTATAGAATTGACTAGTTATTATAGATTGACTATCTTTGACTTTTCTAAAAATAGTAATAAATAATGCAACTAATAACTTAGAAAATAGCAAAGATAGATGATTTAGAGGCTAAAAACTAAGGTAGAGGTTGGTCTGAGTGTAAAAATAAGATCTCAATGTCAAAACCCCCTTTTTTTTAATAAAAAGGGGTAAAAACTTTATTAAAACTTAGAACAACAAATTACAAAACCACCAGCACAACCCAAAGAACAGAACACCAAGAAACAAAAGCCTCATGCCTCAACTACACTGAAATATTCATCAAGAATGGGCTCCATCTCCCTATGTAAATCACAAGGTAGTTGCCCCCATTCATCCACCTTATGGCCCTCACCACCTTTTGACGCCCATTTAGCCAAGCAATCAGCGACCCTATTCCATTCCCTTGGAATATGGGCAAAAGAAACTGAATCCATCAAAGAACTAACCTATAAGATCTATTGCACTATCATGGCCAATTGCCAGCTCACCTCAAAAAAATTCCTCTCCAGGAGAAAATTAATCAGGATTTGAGAGTCTGCTTCATAGATCACCCTCCTCCATCCTAAAATATATGCTCACCTCAAGGCATAAAGGATAGCCAAACCTTCCATCCTGTTCACAGTCTAAACTCCCTGATAAGCTAAGAAAATAAAAATCACTAAATCAGAAGAATCCCTACCAATCCCACCAATCCCAGTCAGCCCTAGATTGCCCCTGGAAGATCCATCCGTGTTAATCTTCAAGAGTCCATCAGGCGGGGGAAACCATTTCCCCAACTGTTGAACTTTTTGCATCCCCCGTATACCTCCCTAGCACATGCTAAAACTAGAGATAACCCCTGTATGCCAAACCTTTCCACCATCTCAACATCCTCTCTCTTCAATGGCAAAGTAACCTCACTCTTCACCTCAATTGATTCCTGAATCATTCTTTTAATTATATTCTAGACCTATTGAATCTCCATATTTTCATCCTTAAAAATCCTACGGTTTCTTTCCAGCCATACTTGCCACAGCAAAAAAATTGGGCCAGCGTACCATGCATCCTACAGGAAGGGGGTCGATGAAGGTGGACAGCCCACGCGAGACCAAAAATCAGCCAAAGAGATAGCATGAACACACTAGCACCTCCACGCATCCCACCATAAGTGCCATAAATGAAGAGTGAAAGAGCAGCAAAAAAATAGGTGAGAGGAGTCTTCCTCATCCTGATTACAAAGAACACACCTTGAAGGGCCAGCAAAGCCCCTCTTCTGAATGTTATCCCAAGTTAGACATCTATTCTAGACTAAAGTCTAAACAAAATAGTTACATTTCAGCCAAGAGAACCCATTCCAGACTTTTTTCCATCACTAAACTTCCTCCCTACCCTCATATTGCTAAGACATCAGCTCCTGATAACCAAAAGACATGGTATACTTCCCCTTGGGGTTCAGGGACCAAGCCAACACATCGCTATCCAAAAGTGCATTGTAGCTTTGATAGGATAGAATATTATGCAACTCCACACACTCTGCCTCCAAACCAAGAATCAGCCACTCCTCAAGGGTCTTCCATCTAGCGTCCATCACCTGCTCCTAAAGGGAAAGGGATTTGTAATCACATACCCTGGTCAATTCAGCCTCACTAAACCTCTGGGACAAAATACTCAGCTGAGGATATTGGACAATTAAGGGAGGGTAACCATCCTAGGATTCATGCCAGAACTGAGCTTCCACCCCACTCCTACAAATCCAAAATAGACCCTTCTTAATCAACGCTGCGCTTTTCTTGAGAGCCACCCAAATCACTGAGCCTTTCCCAGTCACTTCATACCTCAGGATATCCCTCTAGGGGATCCCAAAGAAGTACTTGTGGGATAAAACTTGAGCCCACACTCTCTCTAATTCCACACACTAGTACCAGTATATCTTAGTGGCCAACGCAATGCCAGAGAGTATAGATTGCCATAGTCCAAGACCACCAAGCCTCTTTGGGCTACAGATCATCTCCCACTTAATGAGGCTCCACTTGGTAGAAGATAAATTACCTGCCCACAAAAATTGTCTAGTTAAGGAATCCAATTCCTTAACAAAGCTCATCAGAGCCACCTGAAACATACACCTATAAATAGGTAGATCCTGCACCCATGATTGAATCAGATGTATCTTCCTAGCAAAAGATAACTAGCAGTTGGTCCAATGATTCACTTTTCCTCTAAACTTTTCCAATATTGCCATCCATGTCTCCTTCGATTACTGACTAGCAGAGATTGGAATCCCTAAATATAGCAATGGTAGACTCCCAATTTGGAACCTAAAGATCTGTGCCACTCTTCATTGTATAGAAGGTGGGGTATTAAAGAAAAAAATTGAAGACTTGCCCTCGTTAATTATGTCAAAACCCCTTTTGGATAGTAGTTCCCTAATTAGATAATATCACCATTATTATAAATATGGAAAAAATGTTTGTGTATTAGCAGGAGTGTCCTTTGTGTAGGACTATCCCAAGCTTCCAGGTGCATCTATGTCTATATTTATGAGGTTTGTTCATGTGTGCATGAGTTTTAAAACCTTGTATATTACCTATTTTGATTGAATTTGTGAGCAAACCCTAATCCTCCATATTTCTAGGGCATCCATTTGATACAAGATGAAAAGTGTGTTTGTTAGTGGGGTAGGTTGGACATCTTAAACATCCCATTATGAAGAGAGTTATGTACATACCAATACTCTAAGGAGGCATCAAGCTTGATGTAGTTCTCCCCACCTAAGTGATGGTACAAGTGTAAGTGAAGCTAGTATGATAGTTGACTTGAGTGCTTTAAATGTACTTACGACTATAAATCTAGATAATCTGAGCTTAGGACTATTGTAGATGATAATATGTAGAAGTAGGGAAGAATAGGGATTGGTAACCTTAATTGTGCATAAATTATTCTGAGTTTGAATGTGTATTTTACATCGGATTTCCATCTAGTGGCTAGAGGGATAAAAGTCATGTATTTTATACCATTATGATGCTTGTGTGGGTGTTAAAGAGGTCTAGGATGACCCTAGGAGGTTTTATGTTTGAAAATATATCCATTTGTGAAAAATAGAGGTGAAGGACATTAACACCATTATCGGGACACTATCGTCATGTGGTTCTACAATCCTTATTATGCTAGTAGTGTCTAAGTGGAAAAATGCTAGGCAGAAAGGGTCAAGATACAAGAATGAGGCTCTGAGATTGCTTTACAAATGATTAGGGATGCCTTTGGATCACATGAAGGCTAGATAAGTGTGAAAATAATCTCTAGGATATGTCTAAGGTTAAGCTAGGGATAGGTAGTCTCAAGTAGCACTCTTAGTTCTTAAATACCACTTTTAGGTGATTACACCAATGTAACTTAAATTTCCCAAATCATACCTCTTTAGCTTGAATTTAAAGTGAATTGGGGTGATCATGCATAAATTTACCAAAATTATTTACATTTCCATGTTTATAAGTGGATATAGTGTTGTTATGTCACTTTTGAAATATAAGGGAACTAATCATAAGTAAAATAACTTAAATTTGTTTTTGTATGTGCAAGGGTCATAATGAGACTTACATTGCCAAAGTCACACATTTTTTCCTATATTCAATGAAAAATGGGGTGATCATGAACAAATGTAACTAAAATTGTTTGCATTTACATTAGTTGTAAGTGGATATGGTGTTTTTGTGTCATTTTGGCCTATAAAGGACACAATTTCAAGTAAAATTGGTATAAAAGAGTGGTTAGGTGTGTGTGGGTCACCGTTAATACCTATGTTTTCACATGCACACCATTTTGGCATGAATTCAAACAAAATTAAGGTGACTAATAAAAAATGTGTCATAAATTTAAGTTTTACAAAATTATAACTCCTAGAAAGGTCAACATGCAATCCAGAAGGACCCAAAACCTAAAAAATGAACACTAATTGAAAAAATTACATCTTAAAATCCTTATGTTCAATACAGAAAACCTAAAAATGACTAGATTAGATTTTGAAAAACTATCTTATAAATCATAACTCATGGAACTATAATACCAAATATATAAGATGTAGAGTGAACCTAATTTATTATATTTACTAAAATAGATTAAAATTTTAAGTTTAAATTTACATAAGGAATTCAAATGTCAACTTATAATTAACATTGATTTTAGTAAATTGCCCCCTTCCTTTTTGTTATTCTATTTATTTAGTTTCTAACACTTGAACATTGATATATTTGGTAAAGTGTACACATTATAGTGTGTACAAACTTTTTATGTATGCTTTATAATTCATGAACATTTTAGGTTTGGTTTTTACAAGCCTAACTCAAATAATGTGTACGTATTATTTTAATACCGTGTAAACATTTCTAGTATATTCATTAAAATGCCCACAAAATGGTCCATCAACTCAGTGCACTTACCCTTATCTACATTTTAAAAGTATGCATTTAGTGTATTACCCTTTTGAAATAATTAATCACTTCACAACCACATTATATGTCCTAAATTAGCGTTCACAATTTTTCATGCCAAATATATATATATATATATATATATATATATATATATATATATATATATATATATATTCATGACTAACAAACCCAATGGTAGTATAAGTTGAAATCCATAAATTTACATGCCCATGTATTCCCCTTTCAAATTAAAGTTAAAATGTCAATGCTTCATGAGTTTTGGTGACTTTGTGACCCTATGATCCCATTCTAATCATTAGGTGTATCCAGTTTGCTATCAGAAGTTTGTTCAAATCATTATATGTGCCAAATTATTGGTTAAGTTTTAGGATATGATTGAAATATGTTGATATATTGTGTGAATGAAAAATACCACATATGGTGAGATAAAGTGGATTTATATCTCAATAGATCTACACCATTTGTTGAGGTTCCCTCAATGAGAAAATAAAGAGACCTCTATGACTCTTTAACTTTGTGGCTTCATAATGATTTCCATGTGTTCTCTTCTGATTTTTTTAACTTCATAAAAGTAATGTATGTGATTGATTAATGTTTTAACTATGGTATATTTATATATTCTCTATAGTGAAACCATGGTTGTGAAGGAATTTAAGTTAAAGCAAATATAAAGAAATAATGGATCTATAAACTTTGAATAAATTCAATTAAATTTTGTGAGACTTTGTGAATTTGAGATAGTGAGAAAATGTCACGTCCACATGGATATGCTCCATTAACCTTTACATTCATCCTCTATTGCCTTCATCACATCTATTTGGAGTGATGCCACATAAACATAAAATGTATGTTATAAGGAGAGATGAATTTAAAAAATAGTCCAAAAGCACATAAACCTTTAAAACTAGATATAATTTTCTTATGGATCAACACTTTGTAGCCTTATTCTTTTTGCATTACCATAGAATTATATTGTGTGCTTATAAAACACATCAACAAATATAAATTTTTAAATTTATGATACATTTTTGTTGGTGCATCTCTCTTGATCTTAAGTAGAATAATACTATTTACATTTTGAAAAAAAAATGATTACATCATTACATATGAATCTTAATATATTCATAGTTCAAAAAACTATTAGGAAAAATATTTTTTCAGAAATAAATATTAATCTTCCACTCATCTTTTATAAATAATAATCCAATGTTATTAAGGTCTTAACATCCTTCCAAATGTATTAGTGACAAATAATTTGATGAAATAAATATCAATATTCATTATACAATAATAAATTGATTTTAAGGTCTAATTGAAGTGCAATTTGTAAAAAACCCACATCTTGGGTCAAGATGATATTACATATTAATTTAAGATCTTCAATAGTTTTACCAAGTAACTTAACATTCATTACCATGATTAAGTAGTTCAAGGTATGATTTAATGGCCTCGGGTCCTTTATCAAGTATCTTAATCTATCCTCCTTTCCATGTTTTATTTAGTGTCCATACCTAGATGATACTATCCACATCAATATATTATTTAATTTCATTTGATTTGGTCTATATTTTATTTTACCTTAAAAAACCTAATGCAATGCTACACCTTTTTTTCTCCCTGAAGGTTTTTGATATTGGATCCTCACCTTTTTATCCACATTATCACCTTATGATTTAAGGTAAATATCCCCATATTCCCTTCCCATCCACATAATTTCATTTTCATTTTTTGTTAAAAATAAAAGCATATGACTAACATACACATCCATCAATGGATTGAATGTTTCTCCAGGTCTTTCAAAAATAGGCCCAACATAAATATCATCATTACTTGGATATTTTGATTAATGTAGTCTTGTGAAAATTTTTGGATCTAGTTATTTGGTCTTATAGATATTTGTATTGCATTGGTTTTGAAAAAAAAATAAGCGTGTGACATCCTAATACACTTTTAAAATGGTTTATTTAAAGCACATAAAACATTTTACTTATGCATCATCTTTGGAAACCAATATTCTCTACCATTATCTTTTGTATGCTAAATTTAGATTGGATGAGACCATTATAGATATTTTATTATTGATTTATATTCTAACACTAATATACCATAAATGAAATGGAACCTAAACATCTTAGGTTTGTTAATACCCACTATATTATAGTTTCCATCTAACCAGTCTGGCTCCACAAAGGCCCTGAAATCATACATTTCATCAATAAGGTAAGGAGTGAACATACTTGATCCATTTTGACATGTTATATAGGTGTCCATGATATTTAGAAAATAAAATGTGTCTAATTTACTTAATGACATTGCTAATCTGCCAAAATTCCCATCCATATCCTCATGATTGTGTCCCACTAGAAGTAAGCTTACATACACAATGTTGAATACCCTTCTTGCTATTAGCATGGATGAAAATTTAAATAGGGTACAATTCTTATTGTCACTCAAAGTATTATCTAGTTGAAAGTAGAGGATTGGTGGCTATTTTTGAATGAATTATTTGTACTATCAACACCAATTACTTCAAAATGGAAAAAATATCTTTGTACCCTTTGCATTTTTCATGCACTTCATTTTGTAGTAGTGCACCATACAATGGATATTTTAATGATCCACTATTATTATATAATAGATCCCAATATTAATTAGTGTCTAATTATTTGAGATTATTAGGACACAAATCCAATGGTTTGAATTTGTAATTTCCTCCATGTTTAACAAATTGGCTAAAACTCACAATCTTGTGTCCATGTGTGAGCATACTAGTCAAAGTAATTGGGAAGTTTATAACATTATTTATTGACTTAGATTTCTTGCTCGTCCTTATAATGGAATTTTTCATTTTATTTATTTTATCATGAAAAATAATTAATAATTCTTGAATTTTTTCCTCTAATTGAAATATGTGGGAATAGTAATATGTATGACAAATTTGAATGTATTATTATGCCATTTTTGTTCCTATTCAAGTTTTGAGAGTAATTATGGGCTTGTGGTGTCTCTATGTTTTTAAAAAAAAAATTGTGCATTCATCAAACTTGGTAAATAATTTATTCTTTTTAATTGAAATATGTTGAATTTTCATTCATTATCTTGATGAAGTTTGGTTGTGACATAGGAGGAAGGTTCCAAAAATTGTGCTCCTCGTTATAATTATTTCACATTTAATTATAGGTATAAAATGCAAGAAGCAGTCTTTGAAGAAATTTAATTCCATCCTATCCTACATAATGGTCAAATGTGGATAAATAGATGAATTTATCTTAATGATGATTGATATTTAAGTAATTTCTACAATGGTATTTGACCTTTGTTTCTCCCAGTGTTACCATTTACTACATGTCTATCATTATTTATCTAATCATATTTATGGTTGTAGAAGGTGCTCCTTGAGTACCCATAAGCTTTGTGCTATGCATTCTCATAAACATCCATCCCATAATATTTAATTTTATGTACCTCCATAGATTCATCACCCACATTAAATATGTAATTTTATATTAGTGTATCTAACACAAATTTCTTTCTAACCTCTTCTTTTAAAGCTCTAGTTTTTCATCATAGAACTTTGATTGAAGCAATGAGAATTTTTTTGAGATAGTATGATTTGAAACAATTTCATTCCAAATTTACCACTTCATCCAAAAACATTGAGTATTTTTTATCCTAAGATTTTTGATGCGATAAAATGGGTAGAGTGGCATTAAATTTTTGACATTTTTAAGCATTGTAAAGTTTTTGAATCACTTTTTTGGAATGATTTTAATTAGTGTCATAAAATGAAACTAGATATAAAAAATTGGTTTGTCACTCATATAATGCATCCCACATGTTAACCTCAACCTATTCTAGGACTTTTTTGAATCTAACATCCATGGTATAACCGTTTATATTGGTTAATTTTTAAGCAAACCATTGTATGAGAGATCCTTCAGATAGGGAGCATCCTTTATAAGGAGGGTTGAATACTTTATTGATATGCACACCAAAGGTGTTGACATCCAATACTTTAAATTTTGAAATATCTCCTTCAAATAAAATTTTAATTATTTCTTTTGTAACATATTTGCTCCCAGATGAGCATAAATGGATCTATTTGACATTAACACCTAATAACTTCAAATTATGTTAACACCATGTACAAATGATAGACCATCTAACTAATCACTCTATTTAACCATTAGGGTACTTCCCATTTCATGTCAAACCAATTTTTTAATTGGAAAAGATATTAATTTATTTGGTTGTAACAAGTTTGAGCATTTAGAACATAAATTTACCACATTTTTTACCATTACACCAAAATTAAGGGGTCTGAACCTCTCTTCATTAATTTTTTAATCTTCTAACACATGAGTTATAAAATCTTAGGCTATTTAATAATATATACCAGAACATTTAATTTTTAGAACCACATTGTGTTTAACAACACCAATTCTATCTTTAGACCTTGTATTGATGGTGCTTTTAGTGTCATCACTACAATCTCCCCCTTCTATGATAACACT
This sequence comes from Torreya grandis, assembly GCA_037957365.1. NCBI lineage: Eukaryota > Viridiplantae > Streptophyta > Pinopsida > Cupressales > Taxaceae > Torreya > Torreya grandis. The sequence goes on along the minus strand of JARHVA010003725.1, from coordinate 934,510 downwards.
ATAATCCTCTAAGTCGCTATATATGTGATCACTATGAATTGATGGAATTGATGAATTTGTGTGATTTGATGATCCCCTTTCTTCCTAGGAAATGTAGTATTATTTATTCTAAACATCTTGCAAAGTTTCAAATTCATCCATTGAAAAAGACAATTATACTTTTCCATCCAATACCATCTTAGCATTGACAACAATAAATCTTCTTCCTGCATCTCCATAATGTAGACTCCTCTTGCTTGGATACACTTTACTCTCTACAACTTTAGTGTATTTTCAAAATAAATTCACCTAATCATCCTCTCTAAATTCAAGATACATCAATGTTATAGTAAAAATAATAAACATGAGATAAAATCAAATCTATAAAACCATATCAGATCATAAAAAAATTTAAAAATAAACATCAATGTGAGATGAAAACATATATGTAAATTATAATAATAGACATGTAATCTAAGTCCCAAGTAAGTATCGATGTGTTATTTTAAATGTTGAATATGAGGATTTAAAGAATCCTCTCAAGGGGTTAAATTTGACAATTGACCCTTCAAATTTCCATATTTCAACGTTGCCCTTCAAAATTTAGGTCAGTTCATCTTTAAAAAATTAAATATATACAATGTAATAATTAATATATATTAGTGTATATATTTAGTTATGGTATGATGGGAATTTTGAGAACCCGCCCTAATTTCCCCCTTTCATCCCGTATGGTTTCCAAAACATTTCCACTTGATTCACATTTAATGGTTAAAATATTGACAAACATTACTTATTTAATTGTCAAATTTAAACCATCTCCAATGAACCAGTAGAGAAACTAAGGCATAAAATTAGGAGGTGAGTAAGGAGGAAGGAAAAAATCATTAATATTTAAGGGTAGTTCCTCTATGGTAGGTTTAGGTAAATCATTGATGTTATTATTTTTGGTGTCATCTTTCTTCTTTCCCAGTGTAGCGTTCATTGATATTCCCTAAAACTATGGATACCAATATTTGATTGCCTCAATTTGTTACACTATCTAAATTTGTTAAATCCACTCCATTTTGACATAGTATAGATATAACCACTTTTTTCACTATTTTTTCATTTATTTTATTTTTAGAAGAGAGAAAAACTTAAAAGAAGGGTGAGGTAAGAAGAACCTAGTTTTATTATGCATGTGTGATCCAGTCGATTGTGGATAACTCCTCTTTATCTGGGGAAGATGACCTAAAATAAGATAAAAACTAGAAAAGGGTGTGTTAGTGAGATATAAGGGTGGATTTATTAGCAAAATATAGATCCCAGAAGCACTATACTTCCTTGGAGGCTATCAATCCACTCTTTTAGACTAGTTAATGTTAAGCAAAGTGTTGATAAAAGAGGTTGCATGGATAAATGAAAGTACCTAATCAAAATGACATAAATACTTTCAAATAAATAATTCTTATTTTAAAAAAATAACATTAAAAATAAATTCTAGATTATTAAATTCTAATTTGGGTGGTTGTTGTTGAGTCTATGTAGTGAGAGAGGTTGAGAAACATGCTTTTGGTTGAGGTTAAGAAGTGTTTTAAGCTTATTATTTTGGAAATAAGCTTATACAGTGACCATTGATGGTCACTAGAAATCATGGTTGGTTAGGTATGATCAACATCAGTCGATAGATGACTATTTTTGGTTACTAGTGACCACTATTGGTCACTCTAGGTTTTGACAGGGTATTGGTTCTAGGTAGAATGGACTGTGGGTAAGTTGTAGAAGGGTTTTGTAAGGTTTTTTGGGGTTATTTAATGGTTTTATATATAATAAGGAACCTTAGAGATATTCAACTTAGGTTATTAGCATTTATATGGATGAGTTTGGTTAGAGGGTGTTTGGTAGAAGTGGGAGCATGTGGAGTTACAAAACTCCAACATGAAGGGGAGTTCATGAGAGATGGGGAGTAGATGTAAATAGTAAAAACCACTGAAACTAACAACTAAAATCTAAATACCAAAATAAAAAATAATAAAATGTACTTATATTATTAGTTACTATCCTAAAAGAGTGCTAAGGTTGGGTGTAGGCTATTTAAAATCCTAGAGCAGTGCGAACAGAGTAGCGATACTTCAACTCCTTATGGTGAGTTGTTGAAGCATTTTGATGGTCTCTAGTCTAATTTTGGTTTGTTAATTGTTTGATCTAAATGATTCATCTTCCATCTTCCATCCTTATATCATTATCACGGGTCATTAGGTCACCATTAAGTAACCATTATCGATCCTAGTCAACTGATGCCAGTCGAGGGTCGACCATTGACGGTCAAGGGAAAAGTAGTCAAATTAGATAAAATTAACCATTTAAACTTATGATTGGTGATTGAGAGATTAGGTAATGGTCTGAGGTTAATAAATGGGGCATGGGGATGCATGAGGAAGAAGTTTAGGGAGTTAAGACATTAAATACAAGGGTGGAAATGGTCTTTAGGCAAGGTGTCAAAAGGTTAGTCATGGGTTTGGGTAGGTGAGGTGGAAATAGTATTTAACTAATTTAATTAAATAATTAAATTAGTTAAAGGGGTGAAAATGGTTTTTGAAGGATATGAATAATTAATCCTAACCCAAGGGGGCCAAAGAGGGCCAAAGGATGTTAATGCAACACTTAGAGCCATAGTGTACATTTTTTTATTGTCTACATTTTTCCCCTTTTTATTTCATAGTTTGTATCAACAAGTTTTAAAATAAAAATATATGGTTGGATGCCCCAAGTATGGGTGGAGGTGTTCCCCCTCAAACTGGGAATTGATGAGGTGAAAATGGAGTCAGGTGTAGGTTTGACAAATGGGTATGTGAGTGGCAAAGTGGATTAGATGGTATGAAGTGGAAAATAAGGTGGTATTAAAGAGGAAAAGTGACAAGTAAACCAAACCACCACATTAGACATAGCATATATGGGTGAACTTATACATTCAAGTCTTTGGGTGAAGGTAACTATATTCTTAGGGAGCCAAAAATAGGGTGATCCTAATAAAATGGAACAGGTGGCACATATTAGAAATGTAAGTGGGCATATTATAAGGCATTTAAAAGTTTTGCATACAAAAGGTATGAATGGATGGTAGGAATGTGACTAAAGTTGATTTCATAGATCCCGTATAGATAGGGTTACCATAGTTGAGGTAGATTATAAAAAAGGTTGGTGTTAGAAGACAAGTGATAGGATAATTGGTCCACAACATTAGGCATAGCTGATATGGGTTAGAGACCTAGGTATAATATTTACTATTCATCCATTAGTCTTATGGACAATAGCTTGAACTTTCATTTTAGGTGAAACCTTTTTGAGCCAATCAAGCTTCTAATCAGATGGAATTTCAATAGATTTTATATGTCCCTTCTGTAACTGGACAGTTCCACTTAATCTGTGAGCATAGGGGAGATTTTCTAAGATTTTGGGGTTATTTGTATTGGTCATACTATAATTGACAAGCATGTTTAAACCTAACTTGATGCCTATCACACAAGGTGAGATATAAAATAGGTTTTATATTAGATGGAATCAAAGGAGTTATATGAACTCAGATCAGACCAAAATGAACAAACTTGACATCTTCCTGGGATCAAATGTAATTAATTTTTGGTTCTGGTAATAAAGATAACAAATTTGTTAGGAAAGATATTTTGGGCTTATAACTTAATGTAAGTTATATGGACTTGATACGGGGTTTTACAAAGGACATGTAGGTACTATTATAGACAAATTTAGACTTTAGAAGTTCATATTTCTTATATACTTGGGAAAACTTCAAGGTTGGAGGTTTATATGGGCTATTTTCCTTTTCAAGGGTTTTTTCTATGACTTCAATGCCAAGACACTCAGAGAGTTGTTCTGGGACAAAAGGAGGCAATTCATAGGTTCCTTCAAATGCAGATTCATTAAGAATTTCTATTGTGGAAGATTCATGGGATTTTCCAAATTCCATGGTAAGAGATTAAGTTCTGGAAAGTGAGAAATTTCTGGATATTGTAGTTTTGCACCAGAGGCATAGGAAATCCTTGTATAGCAAGGATTCAACCCTTCTCTTAGAATTTGTTCTTGAACAAGAATGTTTAAGGAAGCAAATCCTTGATTATATAGTCTGGTTAAATTAAAACTAGGATAGGATTGGTTCATTAATGTTGTTGATGGATTTTTGCTAAGCTAATATGTTGTTACATTCTTAGTACCTTTTACATGCTCTACTTACACCTATGAACTCAAGTCTCCTAGATAAGTTTGATGTGTTTACATGGATCCTAAATTAGGGTGTGATCTTGAGAATACAAAATGGTCCTAGCTATTGGGATTGCAAAGGGTCGTGCTCTGATGCACCTTAATGGTTGTGCACAAAAGGTAGTGCTAGTTCATCAAATATGGAAAGGTAGGTATGCGGTCAAAATGACCATGGTAAGGTTTGGTCATAAAAAGTGCAAATGGTAGGCCAAAATGACCAATCAAATGAAATATTATTTGATTGGTGGGTTGGTGGAGAACAAAGTGTTCTTTGATGTGAATTATTATGGTAATGTTGTTGTTTTGAAAAGCTTAGTTGGTGGTAATCAAAATGGCTATCCAATTTGGTGTACCACTTAGTTTGGTAAAAGGGGACCCATTATTTGATAGAAGGGTGTAAATTTGGTAGTTGGGTTTCAATTATTCAAAGAGGGAAGATGTGCACCTTTCTGACAAGTGGTCATGAAAGCAGAACGAGACTAAATGCTCCTATTGGTAAAGACCATGGTAGCAAGATGGGTGGGATTTTTAACATAAACCCCAATCATGCTTTGCATTATTTTTAATTTGTATGTTAAAATAAGTGACTTGATCACATATTGTCAAGTAAGCTCAAAATCCCTTGATTTGTCGAGGGTAAAAAAAGGGAGATGGATGATAGGTGAATTTTCTTGTGGGGCTAGTTTATCCCTTATGTAGGTTATCAAAGACCTAGTATAAACAAGTCTATGCTTTATATAGGTGTAGACTAATCGAGGTAAGAATTTTACTATTTGAATTTTGTGAAAGATGATTGCAACTTCCAAATTTTTTTCCTTTTTGAATTTTGACTATGGGTCTTTTGATGTTTTTGAGAGGTTGGGGAAGCTGATCAATGCAGGAAGCTTCCAGGAAATTGCTTGATTTGAAAAATATTTAGATTAGTCATCCTTCAAGGGAGTGGTCTAAGCTTTGTGATTTATTTTAGGCTTAGATATTTGTCCTTAAAAGGATTAGTCTACCTTATTTAAGTAATTTCTAAGTTATTTTGGCATCTATCCTTCAAGGGAGTAGTCTACAACGCTTATAAGATGGAATATTTTATACTTTGTCTATTTTTTTATTTTTATTTTTTAGACATAAACTTGCTTATACAGGCTTAAGGCTTACCCTTATAAAGGAAAAACTATAACACAATAAAGTTAATGATGGGTAAAATAGGTTTAAGTGACAATGACCATGGGGATCCATCCTATAAGGGATGAGAAGTACCCATGAGAATCGTGCCATGAGTAGAGCCATGGTACCCATGTTTAAGATTAGGCTAAGGCTATTATGGATAATCACACGATCCTATATTAATTGATTGTCCTTAAAATAAGGAAATGAAGGTGGTATAAAATAAGGGATGAGCTTAAGTTAGACACAAGATGACTAAGAACTCAGTTTAATAAAAGAATAGATGTGAATGTAAAGCACTGAGGGGTTTAAGATTTGATATGTCCAAAATTTACACTTATGTGTAAATGGTTTGAGTCGATTAGGAGTAAATAGATCCCCAAGTTACTTTACGACATGTTATTAGATGTGGAAAAGATTTTGGATTGACAAAGGCAAGAGGTAAGGTTGATTAGGTGTTGGTTATAGGCTTGATTAGTTGTAATGGTGTAGAGGTAAGGTTGGTTATGTTGGCTTTAGGGTTAAAAAGGCTGAGAAGGCAAGCTTTAGGTGAGGTCTTGGTTATGATAGTGATCAATGGTAGTTAGGGATCAACCGATGATAGTTTACAAGAGACCAGTGTTGATCAAGGTTTAAGGTCAGAAGAGGTCCAAAGGCATTGTTCAAAGTTGAAGATTTTGTTTAGGTTGGTTAAAGATTTTCTAAGCTCAAGGTTGGTTAGGTGCTAGGTTAGGCTAGGCTAGGTTGAGGTATAAGTGCCAAGGGTTAGTTTTTGTTTTAGTTTGGTATTAAGCTAGGAAAGGTGAGGTTGGTTTGAAGGAGAAAAGGTTAAGGCTGAAGTTTTAGGTGAAGTTGTTGAAGGTGAGTTTTAGGCTAATAAAATGGTCAAAGCCTTTTGGAGGGAGAACTCCCCAATTATTCTTTCCATGTACTGTTGAGGTGGGAAAAGGCTTCCAAGTGAGGATGTTTGTTAGTAAAGAGGGTTTAGGAGGGATGAATATCACTTCATCTAGCTCATAAGGATTATTAGTTGTTAGTTGGAGTTCAATTTATAGGCGATGGTTCAGGCGAGATTTCCTCTATGATACTAGGGTGAAGGAAACACTGTTGGATTGGATTTAGGTAGGTTTGGGGTCTATAAATGATGTTAGCAACACCATCCTAGAAATATCGGTTGGACAAGATTTTATGATTGTCCTAATGAGGGAGTTTAGGTGTGTTATGGGTAACTTGGATAAAAAGGTAGCTGAGATTGTTATTTAAGAAATCTCAAATGAAGGGTTGATGTTGGTTTGGGTTGATAGACAAGTTGGTTATGGTTGGGTTAAAAGGTGAGTTGAATTTGGTTGATTTATTTGGTTTAGAGTTTAGTTTGATTGGTTGGGGGAAATAGTCTAGATGGTTGGTTTGGTTTGTTGGTTTGGTTTGGTTGTTTATTTCATTTGATTGGTGAGGTAAGATGACAAAGATTTGACACTACTCTAAAGGGAATCAAACCAAAGAGAATGTCATTAGGTAGATGAAAATGAAAAAATTATAGAATAATGGGATTGATTTAGTTGTGATTGAGGTTAGGTTTGTTTTAGGTGAGGTTGGATTGGTTATAGGCGAGGTGTTTTGAGTTTGGGTTGGCTCCACTAAAAGGGTAGGTGGGAGAGGTAGGTTGGGTTGAGTTGTGGTTTGCTCCACTAAAATGGGAAGTGGAAAGGGTAAGTTAGTTGGAGTTTGATCCACCTAATGGGGAAGTGGAAGAGGTACATTGGTTGGAGGTTGATCCACTAAAAGGGGAAGTCAAAGAGGTAAGTTGGTTTCCTTAATTTTAGTTTTGAAGGAAAGTTGAGAATGTTCCACTTGGTCAACAAGTGGTTGGGTTAAGGTTGATTCTTCCTCAATGATGATTTCAAAAGGAAGTTGAAAAGGTTTCATTTGGTAAACATGTGGATTGGTTAGGGTTTTAATTATGGTTTCCTTAGTTATAGGTTCAATATGGATCAAATCTAAGGCATGGACCTCATTGTGTTGATAGTTTTGATTATGGGTTTGCACATCAATGGGTGTAGGAAGCAGTTTAATGATTGAGTGATTGAATACATTCAAGGCTAGATTGGGGGGAATATAGAGATTATCCTTTGGAACCTCTTTTTGATCAATAAGGTTTTGGACAATCATCTTAAAAGACTAACATCTATCTACCACATGCCTATTTATGCGATGATAAGCACAAAACTCATTCTCTATAAACCAAATTGATTTTGGAAGAGAATGATTGATGGGTTTGATTTGAGGAAGTCTAATGAAAAAAGCCTCTAAGATTTTTTCAAGGATTGATGCATATGATTCCACAAGAGGGGTGTATTATCTAGGAAGAGGGTGCACCAATGGCTCTTGAGGTTGCGAGCTAATTGGTTGGTTTGATAAATTTGGTTGGTTGACTAAGTTGGATTGACTTGAAAATTTTGATTGGTTTGATAGGTTTGATAAGATTTATGGATTTAAAAATTTGGGTTGATAGTTGTTGGTTTGATTTGATGAGGTTGGTTGGTTTGATAAGTTTTATAAGGTAGGTAAGGTAGGTAAGGTGGCTTGATTTGAGATATTGGATAAGATTGATAAGGTACGTAAGGTAGATAACATGAGTAAGGTGGGTTGATTTGATGATGTTGGTTGGTTTGATATATTTGATAAGGTTGACAAAGTTGATAAGGTAGGTTGGTTTGATAGGTTTGATAAGAGAGTTTGGTTAATAGTTGTAAGTTTGATTTGATGAGGTTGGTTGGTTTGATATGTTTGATAAGGTTGACAAAGTTGATAAGGTAAGTAAGGTTGATAAGGTTGATAAGGTCTATAAGGTAAGTTGATATTTATTGGTTAGATGACTAAAGGGATAGACCAAGTCTTAGTTTTGAGATAAAGAGGGTTGCCTCAAAGCAGATTTAGGTAATTGGTATGATGTTTGGAGTAGGTAATCTAAAGATTGATAAGGTTGAGGTAGTTGATATGATGGTTGGGATAGGTAACCCAAATATTGGTGAGGTTGAGATAGTTGTATTTGAGGTGGGTTATGACAATGGTCAAATAGATGTTGAAAGGTTATGGGTTGGTTGTGATAATGATCGAATGGTTATTGAGAGGTTGTTGGTTGGTTGTAGTTGATATTTGATTTGTTGTAGGTAGGGTTAGGTTGGTTATAGGTGAGGTTGGGAACACAAGTGGCTCATGATGCAAGGTAAAACTCTAAGGCAAGAGGGTTGTTTTCTATGAGTCTAACAAAGTTAAGATCTCCTAGATAAAATATAGGATGGATCCCCACTGAACAAGGCAATGGAGTTGAGGTGGATGAAGGCAAGATGGTGGAAGATTTCCAAGGGGAGTTATATTCCTCACAACTCAAATAAATAAAATACAATAAAAATTCAAAGAAGATAAGACACACACTAAATCACATTAAATACTAAAGTTCTTTTTGTCTCTCTTGTGGCTTAAGCCTTAAGTTATAAGTTATGAGACTCAACTTGGATTTAAGAATGGGAACTTAGAAGAGGAAGTCTAAGGTTGATTTTAGGTAGTTTAGGCTCTCAAAATCTATATAAGAATTTGGTACGTGGATTCATATTGGGGCCTACCCCCTCACTTCACACACTGTACTGATAAGGGTGTCAGGTGATTAGACAACATATACCAATTTATAGAGATTATACTCAATCAAAGAACTAAGTTTTGGTTTCTCCCCTATGTAATGATGTCTAAGTGGGATAGCTAAGGGTGAAGGTTTATCGTTAGGTGGTGAACTCCTAGTCAGTCCTTATGTTAGTGTTTTGATGTATGAATTAGGTGAGTGGTTTAGTCTTGTGTGTGTGATAAGAGTGATATGATATGATTAATTTCACCAATTAATTTTAATTGTGTGAACTAAACAAATAAGAAGTCAATGGATGCAAGTTGTTTTTAAATCCAATAAAAATTTTAATTTATTTTAGATTAGTAAAATAAAAATAATAAGAATAACAAGAAAAACACTTAAATGTAGATAATAAACCTAAGAAAATGCAAGGGTCCTATCGGGCATGCCAAAATGTTTCACTATTTTTTCATTTATTTTCTTTTTATAAGAGAGTAAAACTTAAAAGAAGGGTGAGGTAAGAAGAACATGGTTTTGTTATACACGCGTGATCTAGTCAATTATGGAGAGATCCTCTTTGTCTGAGGAGGATGACTTACAATAAGAGAGAAACTAGAAAAAGGTGTGTTAGTGAGATAGATGGGTAGATTGCCTAGCAAAAGCTAGATCCAAGAAGCACTAGACTTCCTTGAAGGCTATCAATCCACTCTTTTAAACAAGTTAATGTTAAGCAATGTGCTGATAAAAGAGGTTGTATGGATAAATTAAAGTACCTAATCAAAATGGCATAAATGATTTTAAAGAAATAATGCTTGTTTTAACAAAATAACATTGAAAAAAATTGTTAAACTATTAAAGTTTGGTTTGGGTGGTTGCTATTGAGTCTGTGTAGTGAGAGAGGTTGAGAAACAAGCTTTTGGTTGAGGTTGAGAGGTGTTTTAAGCTTCCTATTTTGGTAAAAATAAGCTTACATAATGACCATCACTGGTCACTGGTAACCATGGTTGGTTAGGTATGATCAGTGTCAGTTGATGGATGACCATTATCGATCAATAGTGACCATTGTTGGTCATTGTGGGTTTTGATAAGGTACTAGTTTTGAGCAAAATGGGCAATGGGTAAGTTACAAAATGGTTTTATAAGGTTGTTTGGGATTATGTAATGGTCATAGAGATAGGAAGGATCCTTAGAGATATCAAACTTAGGGTGTTGGCACTCAGATGGCTGAGTCTGGTTAGTGGGTGCTTGGTAGAAGTGGGAGCATGTGGATTTGCAAAACTCCAACACAAAGGGGACTTTGAGAAATATGGGGACTATATGTAAACATAAAAAACCACTAAAACTAATAACTAAAATCCAAATACCAAACTAAAAATTGATACAGTTTACTTATCTTGGTAGTTATTGGCCTAAAAGAGTATTGAGGTTAGGTGTAGGCTATTTAAAATCCTATGAGTAGTACAGGTAGAGTAATGGTACTTCAACTCCTTATGGTGAGTTACTAAATCATTCTAATGGTCTCTAATATTATTCTAGTTCGTTAGTTATTTTATCTTAATGATTCATCTTCCATCCTTACATCATTAGCACGGGTCATTGGGTTACCATTAAGTAACCATCACCAGTCCTAGTCAATCGATGCCGATTGAGGGTCAACTATCAACGATCAATGGATAAGTAGTAAAAATGGATAAAATTAGCCATTTACACTTATTATTGGTGGTTGAGAGGCTAATAAAATTTTTGAGGTTAATAAAGGGGGCATAGGGATGCATGAGGAATAAGTCTAGGGAGTTAAGACATTAAATGCCAAGGTAGAAATGGTCTTTAGGCTAGGTGTCAAAAGGTAAGCCATGGGTTTGGGTAGGTGAGGTAGAAATAGGATTTAACTAATTTAATTAAATAATTAAATTAGCTAAAGGAGTTAAAATGGGTGTTGAAGGATTTTATTAATTAATCCTAACCCAAGGGGCCCAAAGGGGGCCAAGGGGTGTTAATGTGACACTTAGAGCCATAGTGTATGGTTTTCTAGTGTCTACACCACCCCACCATTTTAACACACATCTTTAATAACCCATGAAAATTCCCTACCATTTATACCTAACACATCAATATTCACTATAAATTAATTTGCCTAAAATTAGTCAAAATAATTAGGATTTTCTTTGAAGAATTATAGATATTTGATTAAATTGGGTGAGTGAAGTGAAATAAAATTTAACCCCATTCATTATATTAGTCATTAGAGCCTAAATTTGATGTCCATATGGTTGTATTTATATTTTTTAGTTGTAAAATACACTCAATTTTTTTAAGAGACCATATCAAATGAAAAGTAAAATTTTAGGAAAACTGTCAAAAATTATAAAGGATTATAATGTATATATATACATATATATATTCTCTATTATTTATTTCTTTTACTATGAATTATATAAAATTAAAATGTTGAATAAATTAGCATACATATCTTAGATAAATCTATGTAAAAGATGTTGAGATATATCATTCTCGAAGTGCCTATTCCACTTATGTTAGGAATGTAATATAGGTGACTCAAGAATGATAGATCTTGGTGTGTTTTCCATAGATTTATCTAAGATATGTATGCTAGTAGAATAATATATATAGAGTTAAGCTAAAACACCCTACATAATTTGGTATTAGAGCTCAGCAAAAGATGTTGAATATAAATGGGAGTTTAATAGAATATTAACTTAAGAGGAAGAAGGGAGCTATAATTTAATTATTCTTGGAGACACTTTAAAATAAAATTACATATAATTTGATAGTTTATGTTGAAATAAAGAACCGAATTTATAACTATCTAATTTTGGATACCCATTTCATACCATAACAACAAGTTTTTTACAAACATTTGGATACGACACATATAAAATTCTTCAAACCAAATTTATATCCTTGGTAACATTTGAATACAACACTTTGAAAATTCCTCAAGAAAATTTTTAGTGTTTGTTTTGATAATGCTTCCACATCAATGGGAATTTGTTATAAAGTGGGTAAGGGGTGATAAATTTCTCAAACCAAAAAAACCCTTCCTACTAATGATTTTAGGACAAATGGAGAGTTTATTATAAGGGAATATCAATAGGGACTATAGTTTTTGTTACTTTCTAACATGTGTGTGGTTTGTAGTTTCACCATGGAAGGTGGTGGAATATTTATAATAAGCTTGGAGGGAACAAAAACTAACCAAAAATGTAACTATGTCCTAGGTTTGTAGTTTCACCATGAAAGGTGGTGGAATATTTATAATAAGCTTGGAGGGAACAAAAACTAACCAAAAATGTAACTGTGTCCTAGGTTAAGCCCAGGGTTTCACCCAAATATATTTTTAAAAGTTTAATTATTTTTAAAAATGTTCCAAAAAAATTAAAATTCTAAAAAAAATAAAAAATTAAGATTTTTTTAATGGCTCAAGGTCAAACAGTCAATTGAACTTAGCCACATGTTTTTGAAGGTCAAAAAAAATTTAACAAGAAATTAAAAAGTGTTTTTTTAAAAAGCAATATAATTTTGAAAAGTAATAAAAAATAAAAAATTCAACTTTCTTGTGGTCAAACAATCACTTAACCATAGGATAATTATGTTTTATGTGGGAGGGAGGCAACATCTAAAAATTAGTGGAGTAAGGAGGAAGTGACACAGTTTAGATAAAGGTATTTGTGGGTGTCATTATAGATAGAAACAACACTGACATAAGTGGATGACTGAAGGAAATGGACACATAACATAGGTCAACTTATGGGTGGCCACAACGTAGGTGGAGGGGCACTAGCTATATATCAGTAAAATAATTGAACATGGATCTTTTTAATTATAAATTTATATCCACACTAAAACACCAACTAAACATATAAATGTATATCCACACTAAAACACCAACTAAACATATAAATGAGAGTAAATCCAGAATGACAAACAAAGCAACGAGGTGAGACAAATTTGGAACATTTTTTAAAACATTTTAAACTTGTGTAATAATAATTATCTTGCTAGTGAATTAAATTTGATCTATTTTATTTATGATTATTATATTTATATATAATTTAGTTGTTGCTACAAAAATTAATTGAGCTTCTTTTGTGGTAAAAACAAATTATTTTTAGTATCAGTGGTAGCTTTTTTTAATTGGAAAATTTTATAAGTGATGGTTAAATGGACATCAAATTTAAGGTTGGAATTTAAAGTGAACACACTCACTCCGTTATATCCCACCACTACCACCTTGATGCTATTGTATAACACCTCTCTAAATAATAATCATCATCTTGAAATTTTATGATAGGGAGGGTTGACTGTCATATCTAGGCCCTATCAGTCACCATCAAATTAACAAGAAGAAAGATAAATAAATGTCATGAAAAATGGAGATGAATTCAAATTATATATTAATGTCTATTTTGACTTAAATATCATACCAATTGGCAATCATAAAAAGGGTATTAAGTGGCACCATGCTTGGCATTTGATCTGGTTTAGGAGACGTGCTCACATTCAATACAAAAACAAAGCTTTTGAAAAGTGGTGTATGGATTGAATACCATGTGTGTTTGATTTTTTAAGGCTTATACAAGACACACTAACTGCATATATGGACATCGTATACATCTTAATTATGGATCATTTATTGCATGTGATCACTAATTTCTACATAGCCCTAGCCGTAGATTTACATGATCTAAGGAATAAATGTAATTACTGTGATCACAACCATCAAAGAGTAATTGCATTCCTATCATAAATAAATTAGTTGGTAAACATATTTTTAATATCATGACTACAATTTACTCAAAGGTAAACATGATGTTTTTACAGTTAATGTCGTGACTACAGTTAACTCAATTTTAAATTATAATATTTTTGATGCCATGACTATGATTAACTCAAAGGTAAAGAAAAAGGTTTTTAATGCTTCCATTCTCAATTTTTTAAGCTTGTTATAGTTTTTCTAGTTTTGGGTATCTCTTTGATGGCATAACTAGCAAGGCATTAGAGAAAACAAATAAGGGAAATCTTAATTTTAATATGCAATTATATTTTGTATTTCTAGGTTCAGTGTGATAGGATTTATTTATACATTAATATTCTCTTAGCACCTTTGTTTCTTGACTAATTGTTATTATCTACACCTAAGTCTAGCTACAGTTTAAAGGGAAACCTATTTTTTTCCTGATCAAAATTAAATCTCTCTCCACCACATACCCACAAATAAATATTTTTAAAAATGAGCTTGCCTTTTCTTGGAGGCATGTTTTCAAGTAGTTCACATGCCTTTTGGATGCTTTCACAGTTAGCTTACATGTCTACTAAGGCCTATACAACAACATCATTAGACTATCCCATTTTCAATTATGCCCTGGTGAATGTCCATAGTTTATTCCAAACCTCCCATTTTAATACAACTCAAGCCTTAGTGTTTTTTCTTGGATTTAAATTTTACAAGTAAAATGATTCAATTTATAGATAAGTTCAAATTGATATTTGCATATCCCATTAATGGAATGACTATGAAGGTGTTGGATAAAATATACTAGGTTAATTTTAATTGTGGTTGTCTTTTGTATTTTTGGGTTATGTGAAGATATTTCTCTCTAAATTACAATTACCCTAACACTTTTTTTCTATGACTAATTTTTATCATCTAAATCCTAGTTTGGCTGCACTTTTTCAATAAAGGGAAACCTAATTTTTCTCCCATCAAATTTAAGCCATACATATATATATTTATATATATGAATGTGAGCATGACTTTTCTTCAAGGTATTAAATTTTTTAAATAGTTTTCATAGCCTACATATGTTTTCACAAGTGGCATACATGTATACCAAGGCCTACACAACTACATCATCAGATGATATAAATCTCTATTGTGCCCTAAAAATTGTCTATAACTTCTTCCAAGTCTTTTTATTTTGATTTACAATATATAATTAAAAAGATTCAAATTAAAAATAGGGTCCAAACTTGGATTTACATATCTCATTAATAGAATGAATCGAAAGGCATTGGAAAAAATAGATTGAGTTAATCCTAATTGTGAATGTGTTTTGTATCCTAGGTTATGTGATGAAAATTATATGTACATTAACATTATCCTACCACCTTTATTCTGTGAATGACTATTATTATCTAAACCAAAGTCTGGACATAAATTTAGAATAAAAGGAAACCAAATTTTTATCCCATCAAAGTTAAACCATCCATATATATGAAAGTGAGCTTTCCTTTCCTTTGAGGTATTAAATTTATCGAATAGTTTGTATGGCCTGTGTATGTTTTCAAAAGTGGCGTATATGTCTACTAAGGCCTACACAGCTATATAATTAGATGAAATCAAATTTGATCATGACGTAATGATTGTCTATAACTTCTTCCAAACCTACCATTTTAGTACAACTCTTATTTTGGTCTTTTTGATTTGATTTATAATATATAGTTAAAATGGTTCAAGTCCCAAACAAGATCCAAATTTGGATGTATATGTCCCATTTATGGAAAAATTAGGAAGGCATTGGTGAAAATAGACCAAGTTAATCCTAAATATGGTCATGTTTTATATTCTACGTCTCTATGTTAAAATTATTCTACCACCTTTGTTTCATGACTAAGTGTTATTATTTAAACCCAAGTATGGAAGAACTTTTCAAATAAAGGGAAACCTAATTTTTTTCCCTTCAAATTAAGGCATATATGAAATCAAGCATGCCTTTTCGTTAAGGTATTAAATTTTTTGAACAGTTTGCATGACCTGTGTATGTTTTCACAAGTGGCATACATGTCTACCAGGGCCTACGCAACTACATCATCAGACAATCCCAATTTCAATTATGTCCTAATGAATTTCCATAGCTTATACTAATATTTTTTAAAAATATATATTTTTTGTTAGTTTGATGATAGCATGTTTATAATTTAAAGCTCATGTTTGCTTTAAACCTCATTTTAAATTTAAAAAAAAGAATGTCAGATATAGATTTGTATGTTTATAGTTTTTTTTTTTTACTTAAATTTTTTTATTGATTTGATGATAGTAGGCATACAATTTAACAACCATTTATTAACATAGTCAATGATAGTCAATGATTTAAATGAAAATATTAAACTTATTAGTTTCAAAAAAATCAAAAATATTAAAATACCTAATTTTAATCTATATTTTATGGTCTACCATATCATATGAATCCCTACAACATATTCATCCTTAATTAAAGTTTTAACAATGTCATTCAAAAATTGGTCATGGTGAAAATGAAATTGTTTTAATTTTTTTAATTAAATTTTAAGGAAATTTTATATAGTTTTAATTTTAAGACATGTATGAACATAACATTTCCTGAAATCACATCTAAATCTATGATGGATCATGTTGTTATAGGAAATAGTTAATTATTCATGGATTATTTCTTTTACATTGGTAGAGTCACTCATAACTCAATATCACATGTTTTCTCATCTTAAAAAATATTTTTTAAGAAAAAATAAATAACTATTCATAATACAGATACAAGAACTAACAATTTTTAAGGGAAATTAATTTTACATTAAAAAATTAATAATATGTAATGGGTAGATTTAGACAAATAAAATTAATCATTAAGTTATTTAAAATATTTGATTTTGACATCCTTACCTCATTTAGCCTATTCACCATTTTGCTAACTCGTAATCTATAAAGAGAACCTCCATTGTCTTACAAACACTAAAAAATATCATATAGACATCCATATTTCAAACTTATTCAACCATGTTCATCATAAAAGTTCTTGTCATACCCTTTAAAACATTTTTAATACTTTTGGGATAGGTTTGTGTTAGGTCGGATAGGGTCGCATTACAGCCTTGTCCACTAGTGTGACCTTATTCCTCGTACTCCAATAATCATTTTTTTAAATCAAGACATTTAAAAATAGCTCTCTTGTAACTATTTTAAGGTTGATGAGTGAAAATATTCCAAATATTTCCCTATATAATCACATCAAATCTTATCCAAATAAATCCAGAAATCACTTGGAAATTCTATTTCACAATGAGCAAAAGAACACTATTTCTTCCAATTTCAATTTGAATGCATTCTATTAGTAATAGTCCAAGTTTGAATTTGTTTTATTGTAGGTTAAGGGAATCTATTTTAAATCATATAAAGCAATATTATATCTACATTCATATATTTTCATAATCATGGATCATACAATCACCATAGGAGGGAGAATTACATCAGCCTGAGGCCCATTTTGGCTATGTAAGTAGCACTCAAATTACACAAGGTTTTTTAAGAGTAGCTCAACTATTCTCATAGCCTTATTCCCCCATTTTGAATTTAATATCTATTATATTTTTTGTGTTGGAATAAGGTTTTATATTTTTTAGATCTTTTATGTGACATATCGACACATAAAATTAATCAAAAAACCCTCACATGCAGTCACACAAACACAAATTGAGAAGTTAGGCATATACTAAATTAGGGTGTGGCCATAGTAAATAGGCAAGGCCATATTATGCCCCTATTTTCCTTATGTTTACTTGTCCCTATGAATTTTATATCTCTATTTTGAGGTGCAACACAATTTTTAGGGATTTTTAGTTAGTTTCTTATCACAATCAACTTGCATAATCAGCATAATAGCTATTTTATGGAGGTTTGCATATATGTAGGCATATTTATTATTTACACCAAAATGATGTAGTTTAATGTATTACATTTTATATTCATGTATTTAAATTTAAATAGTTTAGATTTATTGGTTTAATTAATTAATTCAAAATAGATTAAACATTCTGGTGAACTCGTTTTTAGAGCATTGCACATTATTTGCTTGATTTTTGTCCTGGGATTTTATTTCATTTTTTTAAAATTCTTAACACTTAAAAAAAAAATTAAAGCTTGGATATAAATCTGATACACAATGATTTAATATTTTTTAACTTTGTATTTAATCTGACACTAAAAATATTATATTATCACATTGGATAAATTTGACATCTAAGCTATTTATTTTTATCTCGGGTTGAAATTTTTTGATATCTATATACAAAAATATTTTGGTTTTAATTTTTATTTATTTGTGTTTATTTTATAAATTATTTTTTGATAGTTTTAAAGTTACTTAGTGACTATAGTGAAGGGCTATATGATGATCTATTTTATAGACATTATGGTGTGATGGGTTTACTCTAATACTCATAGCCATTGAACAACACTAGACACAAAATTTAATTTCCACATACCTCATGATATGTCAAAAATGCCTAGGATCCATTGTTTATACCATAGGAAGCCTCTTTTATCTAGTTTATTTATGGTAAATTGTGAGGAGCATATCTCCTAAGGAAGTTACTCTCATTGCACCCTTATAAATGAGGTTATTAGGTTATAGACATGGTTTTGCCTTTGTAGATAGTGATATAAAACATTGGGATAACATTAATCAATAAACAAGTATATTTGATAGCCCACATAATCATTCAAACCCTTGCCTAGATCTCCCTCATACCTTGCTTTTTACTTGTATGGTATTCATAGTTATTAGCTTTGCTTGATTCATATTGTATTGCATTCATAATGGGATCAATCAATGCATATTGATTTCACATGTTACATACAATCATGTAATTTCTTGTAAAACATTATCTTACTTTTTAGGATGTTATTCATTACATTTTTATATGGTTAAGATTCCATAATATTCAAAAAATTACCTTAAAGCAATCTCAATTATATTTTACTTCATATTTTTATAACATTAAATCTAAATTGCTTCCAATAACTAATAAAATCCAAAGAGCATGTATGAAATCCTTTGTTATGAATAAGCCTCAAAATTTTCATGTTGTTAATAATTGACAAGATAAACACCCTCATGTTCCTCCTCCCCCTCCATCAGGAAAAATCCATCAATATAAGGTATTTGACATCCTAGATCAATTACAAGATATTAATACCAAAATTTCATTGTTATATCTTTTTCAAATTATGCCAATATATAGAAATATACTATATGAGACATTAATTAATACACTTTTACCTAACAATTTTGAACTTCATTATGTAGCTTCTATCATTAATACTATCTAATGGATAGAAGAAAGTATTTATTTTAAAAATAATATCTTCCCCCAAATCATATTATTTATCAATATTTACTATTGTAGATTCAGGTCTTTGTACAAGATAAAGTGGTAAAAAGATTACTTGTTGACAATGGACCAATATTGAACATTTCTAACATATCTTTCCTAAATTTATTAGGCATAATAAAAAATATATAAATCATTAAAATATGAACATTCATGGATTTGACAACATTCCATGTCAAGTACTTGTGAAAATTACATTGAATATCACTTTAGGACCATGCACTCTTGCTATTGTTTGTTAAGTTATGCCTAATGATCTTAAATGTAATCTCTTGATAGGTTGACCTAAATTCATGACATGAATGTCATTTATTGTAAATTACATGAACATATTAGGTTTAGTTATCAAGTGTATGTTTATATGTGTCATTTATACCAATATCCTTTCAAATATTATGTAATGGTCCATCTTACTGATACTTATGTCTTATATATGCAACCTTATTCCATCGAGGTCTCGCTGTCTATTTCATCTATTGATTTACCCTCATCTATACCACATTTATTTGACTTATCAATAAATTTAAATCAATATGGTTTTGGATTTAAATACTTAAAAGAATATAAGTATACCATTGTGTTGTCCCCAAAAAATGACTTCTCATTTTTGGGATAACATATGAACTATTTTGGCCCTGCAAGACCAAAATTGTCCCTTCCCTTTACAAAAATTTGTTCTGAGCTTTCAAATTCCTCATTTTTCAAGCTTTTCCAGTAAAGGGATCATGAGTTCAATGGGTTCAATGATCAAGAGGTTCAACACATTTGGTTCAAAAGGATATCCAAGGGGCTTAGCCAAATAAATGGAATGAACCGTTGAACCTTGAACCGCTTCAGAGTTCAATGGTTCACAGGTTCAAAGGTTTGAAGGCTGCCCTAGTTAAGGAAAGAAGCACACTCAAAATCAAGAGTCAGGCGGATGCTGCCAAGTGTCATCATTTGAGCCCATTATACTTTGTTTCGGGAAGTGGCAAAAGCTGCCACCTGTCCCTTAAAGAGATCAGCGGAGGCCGACAAGTGTCATCATCCATGAGAGCCTAACTGAGCCCCAAACATTTTTATGGTGTTGCAAAAGCTTGAGAGAAGAAAGTGCCAAGTGTCAATAGTGGAATGTTTTAGTAAGAAGAGGTAGAAGATGCCATGTGTCAAAGGATGGGACCCCCTCAAGTGCAAAGACATAAAATCAAAGGGAGGTGACTTCCTTCAAACAAATTGTCTGAAGGAATTCCTTCAGACATTTTGTCTAAAGGAAATAAAGGGACCAATAACCCTCTGAAGAAATTGAAGCCCGAAGGCCACTGAAAGATCTCGAAGGGTAGATACCCTTATGGGGGGGACACTCGATACACATGAAATGAACCTTTTTTAAGACCCCAAAAGGCATGTTCCCTTCAAAAAAGGTCAAAGCATCAAAGCGTAGTGGAAGCTGCCAAGTGTCGCGTACCAAGACACAATTTCAAATGAAGCTTCAAAGCACAGAACTCACCACGTGTCCCATCCCAGTGCAACAAAAGCTGCCACATGTTTGCATTCGTGCCCCCAGCCTTTAACAATTTTGAAGCTTATTCCGATAATATTATTTCAAAGACATAGATGCTACCACGTGTCTTCACTCGTGTCACAGTAGAATGACAGGCCTGTGAACGTCAAATTTAGAGTGACTAGCTAGCCATTAACCTTCAATCAAGGAAAGACCTGTGAATGCCAAATTGGTTGTAATTGTCTGTTGATTTTTGTAGACTCAAAAAGTGAACTTGGATGCATCTAAAGAGCCTAAGGTCAGGACATAGAGAAGGAAGAGACAAAGAGGGAAAATCAGTAGGAGTTATTTTTAGTAGGTAAAGCAGTTCACCAGGTAAATATTTGGGGCCTCCAAACATTAAAAGCACCATCTATTTGTCCCCTTTGACATAAAGGTAGAATAGACAATTGCATGGCTAGCAGGTGATGGAATGAGTGATTCAGGCTAAGGAGTAGACAAAGGAGATGAACCAGCACACCATAGTTAAAGCATCTGCCCTATTCTAGCATGACAAAATCAAGAATGGATCCAAGGCATTAATGCGTCGAATGGATCACCCCATGGGAAAAGGTGCCAGGCCTCTCTCTACCTCTATATAATGTAATCTTTCATATCATTGAAGGTGACTTTTCATTTTTACAGGGGCAAAACTCTACCCATTTTGAAAGAAGATTAAGACTTTGAGCTCAGATTGTAATTTCATTTCATTTTATCTAAATGAGAAAGCAAGTTTTTTGTAGACTTTGTGCTATTTTGGCTTGTGTTACTTTAGGAAATTACTCTTATGTCTATTTCTTAGAAGCATTCTTATTTATTTAATTTGACAAGCATAACCAGTGAAAGTAATTAGTAAAGTGTCTTGAAATCAACTGTGAGGAAGACTTTGTGCTTTCACATTTGCTTTCAGTCTGTGTTTTTATTTTCTTTTTGTGTTGAGGATTCTGGGAGGACTTTATGCCCCCATTATCTTTTGTGATATACTCTTTGGGTAGTTTAGGTGAAAACTTTGTGTTCTGTTTCATCCTGCTAGTTACTGCGCCCTTTCGTCATTAGTTACTTTTACTACCTAAAAGAAACTCTTGCTATTTCTTGAAAGAACACTTCTAAAAGAAGAGAAGTGCCTTCAGTGTTTCCACCAAAATTTTTTCCTTTGTCTGTGAGCATCATCTCTGAAAGAAGAGAGATGGATGGTTTATTCTGCACCCATGTGTTATTTTCTACTTATATATATAGTATATAGCCTCTGTATATTTAATAGGGAACCTCCCCTTGATGAGAGGAGAGATTTGTCCCTTGTTGATGTAGTAAAATTGCACACCTAGATGACCAATCTCCCTATGCTATGGTGATAGTAACTATTTTTCTCACCAATTAGCTGGTTGACAAAATATTCACCTAACAGTTTTTGGCGACTCTGATGGGGAGGAACAAGCAGTTTGAAGCCTCAAGCTTCAAATTAAAGCAAGACCAATCCTTTTCCATTTTTGTTTCACAATCTGGCAACTTCATGCTATGCCAGAGGCCAAAAATACCAAGGTGTTGTTGACCCTACTTTTGAGTTAGTGTAGCAGAGTAATTTTGAGTTGTTTCCTCCACAACCTCACCTTAGATGAACTAGGAGTCTTCCTCCTAGCCCTACCAGGTCACCATCACAATGCAGAGCTTCTTTTTCTATTGCTAGCCGAGCTTTGCCTATCCACACTCCACCTAGATTAGTGATCCCACTTTTACATAATCAAATCATGGCTTAAGTCCCCTAGGGTAACTCTTTCAGTCCACTAAATTTGACTCCACCTCTGCATGAGCTTCCACGCAGTTCAAGGAAAAATTTCCCAAAATTCTTTGGTGATGGGAAAATTCATCCTGATGAACACATTACAACTTTCAACATATTCTATGGCATAATAGGGGTGGAATTTGAAGACATAACAATCAGGCTATTCGTGGAGACACTACAAGATGCTACTATAGACTGGTTCTACCACCTGCAGGCTGGATTAGTGACTGATTGGGACACTCTGAAAGACAAATTTGAAGCCAAGTTTAAGCCTACAAAAGATGCACATGCTTTGCTGGCCCAGCTCACTCAGATGAAGAAAGAGCCCCATGAGCCTATGAGGGATTTTATAGCTAGGTTTGACAAGCTGAGGCACAAGATTCCCATGGTCACCCAGCTGACACCTCAGAACCTCAAATACTTCTTCATCAACTCACAACTGCCTGAAGTGAGTTTCTTGCTGAGATGGGCCAAACACATAAACCTCGCTACTATGCAAGACTTGGCTACTGAGGTAGAAAATGACCTTATCTTGGCAGGAAAGATAAAGAGAGACACTAATAAAGGTAAACCCTCTTCATCTTTTGAATACTCACCTACAGCCACCACTGACTCAATGGTGCAAAAGTTGGTGAATGAAATGCTAGCTCTCAAAAAGCAAGTGGCACAAGGAATGTCATCTACTCCTACATACAGATATATGCCCAAAAGGACATTATAGAATCAAGCGTACCAAGGCAATGCTACCAAGAATTAGGGATAGAAAAATTGCCTTCCTCCTCCATAAAGGAACCTCACCCTTGAAGCACCTCCAAGCAACTCAGCAGTTAGATATCTTGAAGCTGAATCGGATTTCTCATTCCAGCCTGAGTTGAATCCTAAAGATGACACTGATCTCTTCACTGAGGAAGTAGAAGAATTAGTTGGTGACTCCCACACTGGTTTCCTAAACTATCAGGATGAAGCCAAAAGTGAAGGCAATGCAGTTGAGGGGTCATATACTATATTCACCTGGTCCAAGAATCAATCAGCTCAATAAGCTAATAAGGAAAAAGTAGAGGAGCGACCTCAACCAGTAGTTTCAATTGCTAAGCGGGGATCCACTCTTCTTTTCTAGCTAAAGGACCTGGTGATTTCAAGAAAGGTAAGTACCAAAAATTCCCCTATGCCTTCTACTTCAAATCTATAGTCCAGTCCTCCCCCTTTCAAAAATCAAAAGGATGAACTCCCATCCTCTGCTCTTAGCTCATTCTAGACATTTGATATCATTGACCATATAAAGAGAACCAAAATTCAAATGTCTAGATTTGAATTTCTATAGTCCCATCTTGAGCAATTAGATAGACTGGTTCAATGTGTTAAAAACTAGAACATCCCTGTTAAATGAGCAATTCCCAAAGAGACACATGATCCTGCCAAGAATGCACCCACCAGGAACAACCTTGTCATTGCTCCCCCTACTGCTCCTGGTAGGACTGAACCTTTTTATGTCTCATTATTGATAAATGGACATCAACTGAATAATTACATCATTGATTCTGGAGCTTCAAACAATGTCATGCCCACTAAAGTGCTTGAATCCCTTGACCTCACCTTGACCAAAACTTTTGGTAGATGCTTCTCCATGGAGAACAAGCAAGTGCCTTTGCTAGGATAAATTAAAGATGCCTAATTTGCATTTGCTGCCTTTCCAGAAAAAAGAATCAAGATGACTATTTTGGTAGCAGACGTCCCAACATCATATGGCATCCTTCTCGAGTGGAAGTTTTGTAGGGATGTTGGTGGTGAATTGAGCGTGGATTTATCAGAGGTGAGGATTCCAGTCAAAGGTGTTATGAAGAGGTTACTCCCTAAGAAGGAAGCGAAATATGTGGTTACCCAGACCTCAGGACATGAAGCTCAAATTCTATTTGAGTCTTTAGGCATGGGTAACTACTTTCTAAATATAATTAGAGTTCATAAGACATCTAATGAAGCTCCTACAGATGACAGCCTAGAAATTCATTCAGCTGGAATAGTAGAGGAATTCGCTGAGCACAAGGTAAGTGTGGAAGTATCTCCACCCTCGGATGAAGAAGAATTTCAAAGAAAATTAGTATCAAATAAGGTATAGATTCTTGAATTTGATGGCAGCTACTCTTCCACTGGTTCAAGAGCTAGGGTTGTGTTAATATCTCCTCAAGGAGATATTTTCCCCTCATCTTATAAATTGCAATTTAGCAACACAAATAACACAAATGAATATGAGTCTCTATTGCTTGGATTGAGAGTTCTCAAGACAGGCATCAAGCTCCTTCATGCTAAAGGAGATGCCAAACTAATGGTTTGTTAGGTGAGGAACCTGTATCAAATCAAGAATGAAAGATTGCATCATTACCACAATCTAGTTTGAGACCATCTTGAAGACTTTGACGCTTTCAGCATCTCTGCAGTTCCTAGAGAATTTAATGATCAAGCAGATGCACTGGCTATTTTAGCTACTCTCTTGGTTCCCCACCCAAATTTCAAAGGAGATAAGTACATAATTGCGCTGGTCTTTTAGCCAAGTGTACCTGATAATGCCAGTCATTGGTAGGTATTTAACAATGACAACCAAATCATTGCCTTCCTAGAGCAAAAAAATGACTTTGAATGGCTGCATTTTAAAGGTAGTGAATCTCAAAAGTGTGAAATAGCTCCTGAATCAAATGCAAACATGGGTGAGGAGTTCTTACAACTCAAAGGGAATAAGATTCCCAAAGGCCTAGTTTCTCTTGAGAAGTTATTTGATAAGCATGATAGATTCATCAGACAGCAACAAATGGATTCAAGCTCATCTCAGGAGTTTGATCAAGTAAATCTGGGAACCAAGGAAGACCCCAAGATGGTGAACATTGGAAAATGTTGTACTCTTGAAGAGCATTTCAAGCTCACCTCTTTGCTCAATGAATACATGGATGTCCTAGCATACTCCTATGTTGACCTGAAATCACTTTGGCCTGACGAAATTTGACACATCTTGCTCAAGGATGATTCAACACCTTACAGGCAAAAGTCCAGGCATTATAATCTAAAAATATCAGGTACTATTTTATCTAAAATACAAAAAATTCTAAATGCTAGGATTATTTTCCCAATCCATCATTCCACATGGATTGCAAATATAGTTCCTGTAAGAAAGAAGAATGGTGAAATTTGCCTTTGTGTGGATTTTAGGAATTTGAATCAGCCATCCTTGAAGGATAATTATCCTTTGCCAATCATGGATCAAGTGTTGCAAATAGTGATGGGATCAGAGATATTATCAATGCTAGATGGCTTCTCAGGATATAATTAGGTTGAAGTTGGTGAAGCAGACCAGCATAAGACTGCTTTCACCACACCTTAGGGCACGTTTGCATATAAAAAGATGCCTTTTGGCTTGATAAATTTTGGTGCCACCTTCCAAAGAGAAATGGACCTTACCTTCAAGGATGAGATGGGTAAGTTCATTGTATTTTATCTTGTTGAATTGACTATCTTCTCTAAGCATCACCCAGATCATGTGAGCCATTTGCAACAAGTGCTGGAATGCTATCGCCAAAATGGCATTTCCTTAAACCCCAAGAAGTCAATTTTTGGAGTAACAGAGGGGAAACTTCTCAGACACATTATGTCCAAAGGAGGCATAAATATTGACTCATATAGAGTCAAGTCTATCCAAGAACTTTCCTTGCCCACAAGCAAGACTGTTGTTCACTCTTTCTTTGGAAAGGTGAATTTCTTACAGAGGTTCATCCCTGAGTTTGCCGAGAAGACTAGGCACATTGTAAACATGATGAAGGGAAAATCCACCTTTAGCTAGACTGAAGAAGGTAAGTCAGCATTTGAAGATATCAAGACTGCCATTTCCCATGCTCCAATTTTGGCTTGTCCAGACTATATCAAAGAGTTCACCATTTACAGCTATGCTTCAAAACATACGCTTTCAGCAATTTTGGTTCAACAAAATAAAGAAGGTATGGAATATCTTATTTCCTTCATGAGCTATCCTCTCAAAGATCATGAGTTGAAGTACTCAAATATGGAGAAGCATGCTTATGCAATGGTGAAGGCCGTAAAACATTTTCATTTCTACATCCTCAATTCTTGAGTTACTGCCTTGGTCCCTGACACCACAGTGAAATCTATATTGACTTAGAAGGAGTTCAGGATGAAAAGAGGCAATTAGGTTGCAAAGATCCAAGAGTTTAACCTAATCATTAAGCCAATAAATCTGGTGCGTGGAAAGGGGCTATGCCAACTAATTTCTGATAACAAGCCAAGAGGAACAGAGCATGAAGAACCAGAAGTGGATGACATACCAACAGTCCTCTTTGTCTCCACCATGAATGAGTGGTATTCAGGTATTTCTCATTTCCTTACTTATGGTGATTTTCCTTCTCACCTATCTTATAAATAAAGGAGAGCCATCAAGTTGAAAGCTGCTAATTTTGTCCTTTGGGACAACGACCTATATAAGAGGAACCTTGATGGAATGTTCCTTCGTTGTGTGGACAAGGAGAAACAAAGCTGACTTCTGAAGTCCTTCCATAATTCAGCCTATGGAGGACATTTTTTTACCCCTATGACTGCCCATAAGATCCTACGAGCTAGGTATTATTGGCCAACTCTTTTTCAAGATGCATACGAGTGGGTTAGGGGATGTGAACTATGCTAGCAGTTTGTTAGAAGGCCCAAGTTAGCTGCCCTACCCCTTGAACTAGTGATCATAGAGGAGCCATTCCAGCAATGGGGGATTGATTTTAATGGAGCTATAAACCCATCATCAAGTGCTAGACATGACTATGTCCACAGCAACAGACTACTTCACCAAATGGGTGGAAGCAGTTCCAACCAAACATGCTACTTCAGAAGTAGTATGCAATTTCCTCAAAGAAAACATCATGTCCAGGTTTGGGGTCCTAATCAAAATTGTCACTGACAATGCTGCCTATTTCACTTCCCAAGAGATTACTTAATTCTATTTCCATTATAGAATCAGACTCTCCCACTCTTCTAATTACTTTCCACAAGGGAATAGACAGGTTGAATCCAGCAATAATAACCTGGTGACTATCATCAAGATGCTGGTGGATGACGACTAAAGGACTTGGCATAAGGCATTTGGTTGATGCTCTATAGGAAAATAGAATTACACCTAAGAGGTAAATTGGTATGTCTCCCTTCCAATGCCTTTATGGTGTCAATGCTGAGATACCAATCACCTTGGAATTGCCAGCATTGAAATTGGCTAAGGCGATTGAGGATTAAACGTATGAGAGCTCACTTGAGAAGAGGATCATGTGCCTTGCTAAGCTGAATGAGTAGAGAACTGTAGTGGTGGACTAAATTTCTGCCCATCAAAGTCTAGTGAAGAAGATATTCAATCAGAAAGCAAAAAATCATGATTTCCAGATTGGAGATTAAGTCTTGTTATGGGACAAGAGAAGAGAACCAAAGGGGATGCACAAAAAAATTGATTCCCTATGGAGGGGCCCTTTTATTATTCATTAGCTCAATGGTAAAAATAGTTTCCTATTGAAGTATCAAGATGGCACTCTCTTTTCTTTGCCCCACAATGGGCAACATCTGAAGCACTTCAACTCTTGAAGTATCGAATGAGTTCCCCTGTACATATGTATATTTGTGTAGTCTTTTGTTTCTATTTTGTTCTTTTGTTTTCATTTTTGGAGTCTTTCTTCTTGGGTAGTGAGACTCCATAACCCAATGGCACACTTCAAGGCACTAGATATTCTAGTTTTTACTCCCCTCAGTTGTGTTTCAAGTTTCCAACTAAAGGTAGTTCCCCAACAAGAGCCAGCTATTGTCCCCAAAAAATGACTTCTCATTTTTGGGACAACATATGAACTATTTTGGCCCTGCAAGACCAAAATTATCCCTTCCCTTTACAAAAATTTGTTCTGAGCTTTCAAATTCCTCATTTTTTAAGCTTTTCCAGTAAAGGGATCATCGGTTCAATGGTTTCAATGATCAAGAGGTTCAACGCGTTTGGTTCAAAAGGATATCAAAAGGGCTTGGCCAAATAAATGGAATGAACCATTGAACCTTGAACCACTTCAAAGTTCAATGGTTCATGGGTTCAAAGGTTCAAAGGCTGCCCTAGTTAAAGAAAGAAGCACACGTAAAAGCAAGAGTCAGGTGGATTCTACCAAGTGTCGTCAGTTGAGCCCATTATACTTTGTTTCAGGAAGTGGCAAAAGCTGCCACCTATCCCTTAAAGAGATCAGTGGAGGCTGACAAGTGTCATCATCTACAAGAGCCTAACTGAGCCCCAAACATTTTTATGGTGTTGCAAAAGCTTGAGAGTGGAAAGCGCCAAGTGTCAATGATGGAATGTTTTAGTAAGAAGAGGTCGAAGATGCCATGTGTCAAAGAACAGGGACCCCTCAAGTGCAAAGACATAAAATCAAAGGGAGGTGACTTCCTTCAGACAAATTGTTCGAAGGAATTCCTTCAGACATTTTGTCCAAAGGAAATAAAGGGACCAACATCCCTCTGAAGAAATCGAAGCTCGAAGGCCACCTGGAAGATCCCAAAGGGCAGATACCCTTACAGGGGGGGACACTCGATACACATGAAATGAACCTTTTTCAAGACCCCAAAATGCATGTTCCCTTCGAAAAAGGTTGAAGCATCAAAGCACAGTGGAAGCTGCCAAGTGTCACGTACTAAGACACAGTTTCAAATGAAGCTTCAAAGCATGGAACTTGCCACGTGTCCCATCTTAGTGTAGTGGAAGTTGCCACGTGTCTGCATCCATGCCCCCAGCCTTTAACAATTTCAAAGCTTATTCTGACAAGCTTATTTCAAAGACACGGATGCCACCACGTGTCCTCACCCACATCATAGTAGAATGGCAAGCCTGTGAACATCAAATTCAGAGCGATTGGCTAGTTGTTAACCTTCAATCGAGGAAAGACCTGTGAATGCCAAATTGGCTACAATTGTTTATTGATTTTTGCAAACTCAAAAGGTGAACCTGGATGCATCTAAAGAGCCTAAGGTTAGGACATAGAGAAGGAAGAGACAAAGAGAGAAACTTAGTAGGATTTATTTCCAATAGGTGAAGCAGTTCACTGAGTAAATATTTGGGGCCTCCAAACATTGAAAGCACTGTCTGTTTGTCCCCTTTGAGATAAAGTTAGAATAGACAATTGCGTGGCTAGCAGGTGATGGAATGAGCGATTCAAGCTAAGGAGTAGACAAAGGAGATGAACCAGCACACCAAAGTTAAAGTAGTTGCCCTGTTCTAGCATGACAAAATCAAGAATGCATCTAAGGCATTAATGCGTCGAATGGATCATCCCATGGGAAAAGGCGCCAGGCATCTCTCTACCTCTATATAATGTAATCTTTCATATCATTGAAGGTGACTTTTCATTTTTACAGGAGTGAAACTCTGCCCATTTTGAAAGAAGAAGACTGAGACTTTGAGCTCATATTGTTATTTCATTTCATTTTATCTAAATGAGAAAGCAAGTTATTTGTAGACTTTGTGCTATTTTGGCTTGTGCTACTTTAGGAAATTATTCTTATGTCTATTTTTTAGAAGCATTCTTATTTATTTAATTTGACAAGCAGAACCAACAAAAGTAATTAGTAAAGTGTCCTGAAATCAACAGTGAGGAAGACTTTGCACTTTCACATTTGCTTTTAGTCTGTGTTTTTCTTTTCTTTCTGTGTTGAGGATTCTAGGATGACTTTATGCCCCCATTATCCTTTGTGATATACTCTTTGGGTAGTTGAGATGGAAACTTTGTGTTCAATTTCATCCTGCTGGTTACTGTGCCCTTTCGCCATCAGTTACTTTTACTACCTGAAAGAAACTCTTGCTATTTCCTGCAAGAACACTTCTGAAAGAAGAGAAGTGCCTTTAGTGTTTCCACTAGGATTTTCTCCTTTGTTTGTGAGCATCATCTCTGAAAGAAGAGAGATGGATGGTTTATTCTACACCCATGTGTTATTTTCTGCTTATATATATATATATATATATATATATATATATATATATATATATATATATATATATATATATATATATATATATATATATATATATATATATATATAGTATATAGCCTCCGTATATTTAATAGGGAACCTCCCCATGATGAGAGGAGAGATTTGTCCCCTGTTGATGTAGTAAAACTACACACCTGGATGACCAATCTCCCTATGCTGTGGTGATAGGAACTATTTTTCTCACCAATTAGTTGGTCGACAAAATATTCACCCAACACATTGGACAAGGGTTGGGAAAACATGCTCAAGGTATTGATTAAACTATTACTACTTTATCCATGAAAGGAAATAAGGCCTTAGGTATAAATATAAGTATACTTATCATGGAATTAATAAAGATAATTAACCTACAAATTCATACCTTTAACACATATGTTATTTGAGCATAATAGTCAAGTTAATCATGTTTCTCGATTATCATTAGTGTATCCTAAACTCATCAATAAAATCAAAATTTACGTGTATATGGTGCTTCACAGCTTGTCATAAATCAAGTTCTAAATGTTTATCAAACTAAATAAGACAAGTTAATCCATTATAAATACATGGTCCATTGTCTCATACCACACTTATCTTCTTTATCCATTGAGAGTATCCCTCACAAATATAATGGACATGTTGATTCCATGGCTAGTACCACATCTTTAATCTCAATTGATATTAATGATGATCATGCAGTATTTACTATCTAAAATCTATGTAATTCTTTAATTTATATAGATATTATAAATGAATTACAATTTTTGGAATTCACATGAAGTACATATAATCCTAAGTGGTACACTGATATATAATTACCTCTATAAATCTACTTTTCCACAAAAAGCTATGTGGGAGGATAAAAAGTGGTTATAGTGTCAATCCATGCATTATGTACTCATTGATGGATCCATTTTTAAACTCTTTTTATGGAAAATTATTCTGATGTCTAAATTAGGTTGAAGCTTAAATTTATATACTTGAAGTTCCTAATAACGAATGTGGAGGCTACTTTAGTGGTAAGACCATGTCTTACAAGCTCTTATGTCAAGGATACTATTGGAAAAAAATGAAACAAGAATGTCGTGAATATGATAAATTATGTTTCTAATGTCAAAGGCATAATGATATAAATCACACTCCATCATATCCAATACAATCTATCATCTCACCATGGCCTTTATCTCTTTGGGGCTTCAATTTAATTGGTAAAATCAACCCATAAATCTTGAAAGGACACAAGTTTATCATTATAATTGTTGAATATTTTAGAAAATAGGTGGAAGATGTACCCTTAAAATATACAATAGGTGATGATATTTCTAATTTTATGCTCACACATATTATCACATGATTTTGTCTACCTTCTACAATTGTAAGTGACAATGGTTCATCCTTTAAGAATAAAACAATCAAAAGATTGTGTTAAGATAAAAATACATCAGACTTTCTCCACCTCATAATAACTGCAAGGAAATGGTCAAGAATAATAAAATAATAAATCAATAAATAAAATATTAAACTAAACCATTTCAAAACATATAACCAATTGGCATTTTCAAATCATCTCCGCTCTTTGGGCATATCACATAAGCATACACACGAACAAAGGCTACACCTTACTCTTTGGTTTATGAAATAGAAACAATACTCCCAATTGAAATAGAATTTTTTTATTTATGAGTCTCATTAAAATACATTATAAAATATAACAAATATCAATAAAATTTCCTAAATTAACTTGAAATTATTGTTAACAAACACATTTAGGCTCTTAAAATTTTAAAAGATTATCAAGCACGCATCAAACAAGCATATAGAAAGAAAGTTTGATATTATGAATTCCAAATTGGTGATCTTGTCCCTAAATAAAATTAAAATAATACCAATTCTGATAAATAGAACAAAGGAAATATCAAACCTAATTTGTTGGGTCCATTTGTATCACTAAAAGGATGGGTTCATGAGCTTACCACCTAGCTACATTTGAAGGCAAATTTGTAGAAAATCCCATGAATATCATGAATTTACATCATTATTATACCTAGATATATATTTTTAAATTCTAATATTTCAAAGATTCTAAAAAATTCAAATATATAAAAATTCCCAAAAAATCAAAATATTGTTCAAAATATCAAAATCAAGGTCTACACACATTTTTCAAATGTTTATAGCTTATTTCTTTACATAGGTTATTTTTTCTATGTTAGGTAGATAACATATTTCAATTTTAATGCACATTTATTTTCATGAGGTATTTTAATGTGATATAGGACATTATTTTAGATGGTTTATATGTTGGGCTTCCCTTTTTACCTAAAAACTTTGCTAAGTTGAGGGCATCTCTTCATTCTCCATAAACAATTCAACAAGTTGTATCTATCTACAACCTTTCTACCATATTGAGTTACGTATCATACAAACATTTTGATAATCACTCATACTATACATGTGTTACATGAAATATTTTACTTAATAAATAATGGCATCGATACATATGGTGGATGCAGCCATAGTCTTATTTGCTTTATAATTCATTTTTCTTAGTTTACTGCATAATAAGTTAGAACTTGTTTGCTTATTGTGTGTGGCCCTTGGCCTTTTATGTGATTATTATTGATTATATGGTATCATTATGCCATTTTTATATGTCCCTTGGCTTTGTGTGTTTATGTGACATTCACATGTCCCTTGTATGTGGTATCTAGGCCTTATGTACAACATTATATGCAAATTACATGACATTGTATGTCATTGATTGTATGTTCATTGATTTTTAATATGGTGCCATGATTCATATCATGCATTATTCCTACTCTCTACTTTTAATTTGGTGCCATGATATATATCGTACACATGAAGCTTATGTGATTTAATGATATATCTATCTAACCCATGTTTCATATGCAAAATCAATGTTATATTCACATACTATGATGCAACACATTCAAAATTTCAAGTAATACTACATGATTACAACTTTGCATATACTATATAAATATTATTTTGAGCTAAGTGACTTTTAAGATACATCTCTCATCTCAAAATGGGGGAATCATAATGGGCTTATCTTGAGAAGTTAAGTCCTCATGAGTAAAATTTCATATTTATGTCACTATAAAGTTTTTAAAAATTTAGCATGATTCATAATTTTTATATTATGGGGGCATATGACATGCATATACACTCATTCTTATAATTACAAGTTACATTTTTAAAAAAAAAAATCAAATGGCATTCAATATCAATAAAATTATAATACAAAGGGCATGATACGCATTCATGTTCAAGTTATAATTATAGATGCTTGCACTACTATATCATGTAACTATTCTTCTCTAATAGATTTTGTAAAATATAAAATGAGTTGTGAAAAAGAAGAAACATATATTATTCATTATCTAAAATCTACAACTTTACAAAATTATCCATTACATATTCCACACCCTTTTGAAGGATGCATCATGGCTATCATTTCATGTTCTACTACTCGAGAACAATCTAGTCCAATTGATGAGGAAAATTTTATGCAATACCTTTGTTGTAACATCTTGTCCTACTCATTATGAACAAAAATTAGTTTTTAAATATATGTTAGACTAATTGATTTGTTTAGTTGATAAGTATTACCAGGATTGTTTTGTTGACTTGATTTAATGTCATCATCGATTCACTACATGAGTATTATATGATGATATCGGCTTACATAGGTTTACACATAACTAATTTTTTAGTAGTACTATGATTTTCAAAAATGTATGCTAAAATTATTTTACTTTTGAATAATCAACTCTTCATTTAATCTATTTATATTATATATATTTCAATTATCTCTCTTTTTTATGGCTTGGACTAACTACTTTTTTTCTAATGAGGTGGATGTAGGATACTGTACCCATTACAAAAAGATGTAGAGGGATAGAATCATAGGGGAGAGGGTGTCATATCATGATAAATATGGGTAGAAAGAATGAAATCCATAATAGTCACACACACACACACACACACACACACACACACACACACACACACACACACACACACACACACACACACACACACACACACACACACACACACACACACACACACACACACACACACACACACACACACATTCATGTTTATTATTTGATATCTTGTTTCACTTAATGTATCTTTACTTGTGTGATTCTATGCATGCATAATTAATTTTGGTGATTACTAGATTGTGTTAAGTTACATTTTAAGTATTGATCATTTGTGTTATTAAAAAAATCTTGCATTGGTGTACATGAGTCCGTTAAATTATGGAAAGTAGCAATAACTTATTGTGAAGATTTTATTGTGTGTCTTCATAGCATCGTGGTCATAACTTGTCTTTGAATTAATAAAAGTATTAAAAAACACCTTTTTGGAGGACATTAAACCCCCAAGAGAGCTTTGGACCCCCTTATTTCATACTTGATTTACTTAAATATTAAATTGGTTTAAATTTTTCATGGAATGGAAATATTTTATTTCATAGTGATTAAAATATTAACTTTTCAGTTTGAGAAAAATGCATGATTAGGGTTTGAAAGTTGAGGGATATTAATTGGAGTAGTATTTTTTTGGGGAAAGTAAACGGTAGTTATTGAGGGTTATTTGATGGAGGATCTATGTAAATTTATTTTTGGTAGAACAAGGAATATATTATTCTTTGGAATCATTGCATGTTAGGAGGATAATGAAATGCCATTTGGATGAGAGGTTGTAAATGTAGTTATGGTAGTCAGTAAGAAAAATTGTAGACAAAATAGGGGAGGTTTTATTAGAACACAAAGATGAGTAGATGAAAAATAAGAAGAATGTGGTTTGAAGGATAAATAAAGGTTTGTGGAACAAGTAGAGGAGTTGTAATGGGATTCTTGGACTATATTTTTTTTTTATAGGTTGTTCAAGAAGGGCCCTTGAGATAGGAAGAATGAAAAAATACAAGAGCTCAAGTAGCTACAAATTATCAAGAGAAATGAAAAATGTAAACCTACCTAAGTTTGATGGATTGGTGTTGGGTGATGGAACTCAAGCTTAGCTCACTGAGATGGAAAAATATTTAGAGATTCAAAATTAATCAAAGATAACAAAGGATATTTGGGGATCTTATCAATTTGTTGGTAAAACAACCACTTGGTTGGCCAACAATAAATTAGAAATAAGACCTAACACCCCCCATCCCCACTTGGAAGAATTTTTTAGCCTTGTTTAGGGATTAGTAGATATCATAATTTTACATTAAAATTTTTTTGACTAACTTCAAAAATATTTAAAAAGGAGATTTATCAGTGATCAAGTATTGGGAACAATTCACCATGCTCCAAAAATATGTTCCCTAGTATTATAAGGATGAACATTTTAGAATTAAGAAGTTTATCGTGGTGCTTAGGCCTCATATTGGTTGTGAAGTGGATATTCATAGACCAAAGACCATGGATCAAGTTTTTGAGAAGAACATTAAAAAGAATCAGAAGCTCAAATCTCTTGTCAAAGTGTAATGGGAATTCCAATAATAGATTTAATAACTAGAATACAAGGTTTATCAACACTTCTAGAAATAATAAGCCTCACAATGGTTTCAAGGAAGGATCAAAGGGAACTAATTAATTTGAAATGAAGGCACCACCTATCATATATTTCACATATGGAGGAGGTCACTATGATAAGGACTATCCTTAATGGAAGATAAGAAGAAAGTACAAGAATCCTTCTACATCCTCATCACAGCAGGGAACTTTTTTAGTAGTGATTCCATGTGGTTGTTGACAATTATCAAGGTGAGTTTCAATCCTGTCTAATCAAAGTATCAGGTACCTTGTTTGGGAATCATATTTATATCTTAATAGACACTAGATATACTAAATGTTTTATCTCTCCTAGTATGTAAAACAAAATATCTAGGAAGGTTGGTTATATGGAAAATACTTGGTTAGTGTAGTATGGGAACAAATCTAAGGTCAAGGTATACAAATGTATTATAGAAGTTGATGTAAGATTACCTAAATTGAATTGAATAGTAGATTTGTTTGTAGCACAACTAGGATCATATTACATGATCTTAGGAGTGAATTAGCTTTGTAATCACAAAGCAAATGTCGAATACTTATCTAAGAAGTTTGAGTGCTTGGATAACTTGGGAATCAAACCTAAATACAAGGTGAAAAGAAAGAGTTTAAATTAAGACAAATTTCATCCATTCAATTGAATAAGGCTCTATGAGATGGATTACAAGTATTCTTAGTCAAGGTCAATGAAATTTAAGAAACCAAAGAGCCTACCTTTGAATACTACCCCTTTTTCAAGAATTTATAGATGTTTTTCTAGAAAAGTTATTAGGATTACCTCCCAAAAGATAATTTGACTTCACAATAGAAATTATTCCATGATTTAAGCCCAAATCCAAGGCCCCCTAGAGGATGAGAAAGATAGAACTAATTGAATTAAAATCCCAACTTTAGTAAATTTTGGATAAAGGGTTGATTCAGTTGAGTGTTTCACCATGGGGTACACCTATGGTTTTTGAAAAAAAAAGGATGGGACTCTTTGCCTATGCATAGATTATAGGCTTTGAATAAGTTAACCATTAAGAATAGGTATATAATTCCCCACATTGATAACCTTTTTTAATCAAATATGAGGTGCAATAGTATTTTTAATAACTAACCTAAGATTAGGGTTCCATCAGTTAAGGATTAAGTAGAAAGACATTCTTAAAACTACCTTTAGGACAAGATATAGGCACTATAGGTTCACTATGCTATATTTTGGGTTAACAAATGAACCTGAAGCATTCATGAATATCATGAATAGTGTGTTTATGGATTATCTTGATCAGTTCAAGATTTTTTTATTGATGACATTCTAATCTAGTCCAAAATTGAAGAAGAGCATATTGATCATTTGAATTTGCTTTACAATGCTTATGGAAGCATAGGATCTTTGGAAAATTGTCAAAGTGTGTTTTTTTAGAGAAAGGTGAAGTACTTAGGTCATATTATTTCATTAGACAATATTTATTTAGATTCAAAAAAAATATATCCATCATGGAATGACCAACACCCAAGAATGTGCATGAGGTGTGTAGTTTTATGGGCTTGGCAGGGTACTACAAAAAAAATTGTACCAAAATAGTTAACCTAGTCACTTCATTACAATAGAAGGAGCAAAATTTTGAGTGGGATGATAAATGTGAAAAATCCTTTCAAACCTTGAAGTAAATTCCTATTTATGCACTAACTTTGTGGATACTAGATCCAAATGGTCAATTTATTGTGATAGCAGATGCTTCAGGGGATGGTTTAGGTGGAGTGATAATGCAATAAAGCTCAAAGTAGCATTCAAGTCAAGAAAATTGAAGCATTATGAGGTTAATTATGCTTGACATGATTTGGGATTGGATTAAATTATGCATGCCTTACAATTTTAGAGGTATTATTTTTAGGGTAAACCATTTGAGCTCAAAAAAGACAATCTAGGGTTCAAGTACATGTTTACTCAACCCAACCTGAATGAATGGAAAATCTATTGGTTGGATTTTCTATCAAAGTATGATTTTGAAATCAACTATATAAAGGGTAGGGAAAATAATTATTTGGATTCTCTTAACCATATAAGGTACATATCATCAAAATCTACTATTAGGAGTACCTTACAAGACCAAGTTTTGAAGTCCTCACCAAGAGACAAATTATACAAGCAAGTCAATAAAGTTCTAGAATAGAATCATCAAGATCATAAATATAAAGGATTTCAATTTGAAAGTGATGGGATTTTGAGATTCAATGGGAGGATATATATTCCCAATAGAGAGAATTTGAGGGTGATCATGTTTAAGGATTTGTATAATGCTCCTTATTCAAGACATCCCAGTGTAATAAAGATCATAAAAGAAATAAAACCTCTATATTTATATAAATGAATCCAATAAAATGTATCTAATTTTGTGTCTAGACACTTGGAATGTCATCAGGTTAAGTTTAAACATGTACATCTTGCTAGGTTGTTATAACCACATGACATTCCAAAATGGAAGTGGTAAGTCATCAATATGGACATTGGCCAAGGGATGTCCATGTCAATAAACTAA
The DNA here is from genome assembly GCA_037957365.1 of Torreya grandis. NCBI lineage: Eukaryota > Viridiplantae > Streptophyta > Pinopsida > Cupressales > Taxaceae > Torreya > Torreya grandis. The sequence goes on along the minus strand of JARHVA010003725.1, from coordinate 895,908 downwards.
TATGATATGATTTTAGTGATTGTTGATAAACTCACCAAGGTCACACATTTCATCCTAGGTAATTTGACTGATGACACACGGTGCAATCAAAAATATTTGTGCAATAGATTTATAGATTTCATGGGTTTCCAAAAAATATCATTTCAAATATAGACTCTCGTATGACTTCAAGGTTTTGGAAAACTCTTATTGCATCTTTAGGCACATAATTGAACTGCAGTACATTGTATCATCTAGAAACAAATGGGTAGACTGAAAGGTTAATCAATTTTTAGAGTACCTTTTGAGAATGTATTACATGGATCAATAATAAAAATTGAAGGAATACCTTCTGCTTGTTGAGTTTGATTATAACTCATTTCAATCATTGTTAAAAATATCTCCTTTTAAAGCTATATATGATAGAAGGTGTATAACACCTATAAGTTGGGATAAATTATAAGATAGAGTGGTTTTTGGACTTGATATGCTTACTAAAATGGAAGAACAAGTGAACCTAATTAAGAAAAGGATAGCTAAAGCCAATGATAGGGAAAAAATTATGTTGATTTGAAAAATAACCACAAGTTAATTCTCTATTTGAGACATTTATTTAGTGAGTCAAACCCCAAAAGAGTTATTTTAAGTTTGGTAAATAAGCAAAACTATCCCCTAGATATGTGGGACCTATATACACATAATATTTTCAAATTTTATCCATTACTGATGCTTTATATCTTGTAATAACCCATCGAGTCTCAATCTCTTTGAATGCATGTCTTAAGGGGTACACTAGGAAAGGGGTGGGCAGACCATTGGTGCTTTATAGGATTGTTATCCCTTATTACCACTTACTATCTACACACCCATCTCCTAAAAACCATTCCCCTAAGCTTTGCCTCCTATTTTTCACCTTCCTCAAGTCATTTACCACCTTTATTTCACCCTCCTATAACCTAAAACCCTTTTTGATGGTTTAAATTACACTATCGACCCCATCAACCTTGTATTAAAAATTATAAAACTTATTAGAGTCTAGGTCTGCCCCTAACCGACCTAGTCCATGACCTAATTTTTTTGTCAATAATGACACTAGGTCATTTGGGTTGACATTATTGGCCTAAACTTTTGGAAAGGATTAGGGTTAGATCCACCTATATAAACACATCTATTTTTCCATTTCTAAGAGAAGAGAAGAAGTAAGATATATTTCACATCTACTTATCCACCATTCTACTTGAGGAGTAAGCTTAGGGTTTCATACTTTCTTTGGAGATACGAATCATATCTTATGGAGAATTCTTTTGGATGCATTGATAGGTTGTGTAGCCTAGAGTTGATTTATCCTTGTCTTCCTTACATACCACAACAACCTCCTGTGAAGCACCTTGGCCAAGGTAGAGATTGAGGCCCGATGGGTTCATCTTCAAAGGTAATTATTCCTACTTTTGTTCCTCCTTTGTAAGAGTAGATATATATGCATTTGTACTTCTCTTCCATGAATTAGGATTCTATACACATTGACATGAGTATGTGTCTTATATTTATGTTTAATTTTCATGTTTGTTACCCCCACTTTATTCCACAAGCTTTGGTGAGTGCTAGATTAGGTTTTTCTCTACTTGTTATTAGTTTAGTTAATATGAAAACATAGGACCTATTTAGGGTTATTACATAGTTTTTTTTGATTGGAGGCTTTCAAACCCTCCCTAGTGATATTATTGTGGTTAGCAATCCCTTGGATAGGTCTAGTGGATTCATCTTGGTCATGAACCTGAAATCTAATGTATCCACAATTGGAAGTGTAATTAGTATTTATCTTCTTTGAGCTAGGATTGATATATAGATCTATTGCATACATTATGGTGAACCTAATATGAATCTAACCCTTGCAGGTTTTCTTTCATGCTTTCATTTTTTATTATCTTATTATATTTTTTTATATTTGTAGTGTTATATTAAATCAATCAGTATAGTTCAAACTTTTTGTGTGTAGGTTTAACACACAGTCACATAAAAATGACTTTGTTTTGTCTATGTGGGTCTTCATCAGATATAGGTTAATGGATCAAATAGGTTGACACAGTACTCCTTTTTAGTTATAGATAAGCATACAAGGTCAAATATGTTGATATTTTCTTCTTATTCTCTCTACTCGCATATAAATCAACAAACTAGGTCGAAGAGGTCAACTTTATCATAGTATTCTTCTTCAACACATAGGGTTTTTCATAACTGGATCAAACTAGTCAACTTGGTTTGCATAATTTGAACGTAGCATTTAAGACACTTCAACATAAAATTTTTAAATCTTAACCATATTCAAGCCCACCAAAGATCCTCTATTTATTTTCTCTATCATTTCAGTACTTTATTTAGTTCTATTTTGTACAAGTTAGCAGTCTTTAAAAATGTAACCCTATAGCCAACTAGATCAACTTGGTCAAGTTAGCTTTGTAGCATGTCTTTTGTTTGAGAGACATAGTTGACTTGGTCAACTCTATTCTTAAATACTTTGCCTCTACAAATCAATAGCCACCCATTTGACTTTATTTTGTATTGTTTACATACAGTGTTGCCTAAATTGACTCTATACTATTCTTCAATCAAGGAATTAACAATTATTCTCTAGTAATTAATTCACACTTCCTTTTTAGTTGTTTGTATGCTTAGAGCAACACACAGTCTAAATAGATGATTTTTTAAATTACCATTTAGTTACACTATTTTACTCTTTTGTACACACTACCAAATCATACAATATTCAAAATGAATTTAAACACTTATCTTCCCAAGGCCTACATACTTGGATTTCATCATCAAAGGGGAAGCTAACTTAGTTTTCTATCCAAGTATAAATATGTGGTTAATGTTATATATTGGAAAAGCACCTGACACCCTTATCATTATAGGAAAAAGGAAGTGAGGGGGTAGGCCCTAATACCAAACTAGTATCATTGACAACATAGATCCCTTTCAGTCCAAATGTCCTGAAACCATCCATAGATTGCCTTTCTAGTTCCCTATTTTTATCCAACTCTCTTATCACACTTAAATTAATAATTCTTAATAATCTAATAACACTCAGGATGACCAGTTAGTTAGAATTTAACTTTTAGTTTATTGGTTGCTCTCTAATCTTTGTATGTTGTATTGTAAAAACTTAAATTAGCCAGCATTGGTGAAATATTGTGTGTTGTGTACCCCAATTAGATCACTCACATTGATCCAATTGTTTGTGTGTTTGCTTTCATTTTTTCTTCACTTATATTGCAAAAAAAAATCCTAATTTTTGCACACTATCATTCTAGTCAATATAGTCTCTTACAGACTATGTTTTCCCCTATTAGTAGTACACACTTAACATGTATGACTGTATATTATTCTCAACCTATGTCATCTCATAGTTTACAATACAGGGTTGACCTATACAACTATGTATCCTTCTCTGCCATTTAGGTTATAGAACATAGTTGGCCTGCATGATTTTGTATCCTTATCAACTTATTTTATCCCATATCTTCAATACAGAGTTGACATGTATGACTCTGTACTCTTCTCTACCTACTAGATTATAGTATGCAGTCACCTTGTTTGACTCTATATACTTTTTTCCCTTTTATCTTTACATCATCTTAGTCTTCCTTAATATTTTTCCCTCATCATGAAATTCCTGTTTGAAGACAACACTAAATTGAACTTAATAGATATGATGAAATTTACCAACCCCAATAGGTTTTCCTAGAAACAGCTTGTGGCTCCTACCCTATATGAAATTAATGTGGATATGGCCACTCACCCTTCAAACTATGGGACCCCTCCCATTACATCTTTAGTTCACAACCCTCTTTTCTCCTTAGTAGATCAACCTGAATTAGAATATACTCTGGAAATGTTTTTCTTCATTAATGAATTTCCTCAACATTGAGGAAAAGATCCTTCTACTATTTACCACCTTATGGTAAGCGGTTAAACTGAATAGCCCCATTCACCTTCCCCCACATTCTCACATGGATTTGGGGGCAATAGCTTATTTGTCTCTCAACCTCTTCCTTCTCTTTTGACCCCTTCTCATACTATGAACTCTTCTTATTTGATTTCCTCCACCTCTATGCCAAGTATCTCGACTAACATGGTAGGTTATACATCTAGTGGACCTCTTCTAAGACTAGTTCTTCTCAATTCTTCCACTAGTGCATTATTTGCTAAGCATGGTAATCATGCCTCTAATGCAACTTATTCTCATCCCTCTACTAGTACATATTTTTTCACCCAAGAAAATCATGCTAATAGTGCCTCATTTACTAATAATTCCTCTCAAGATACTAATAGAATTCATGCTACCACTCATAGTGGTACACAAGCCACTAATACCAATGCTAATGCTTCACACACTGCAAATTACACCACCCAAACCCATCAAATTTTGTTTCAAACTCTTAACCAAATGAACACTTTCCAAGATAATAATGCCAACCAAATGATGCAAATGCAAAATCATTTTATCCATCTCTAAAATCACCCTCAATAGGTTCCATGGGGAATGCATAACCAAAATGCCCCCGTACCTCCCCTTCGATTTCCCATGGTAATCTCATCCCTCAACCTTCTCTTGTCAACAAAATAATCAAACATCTTAAAAATTAACCTCTTATGACTTAAATTTATAATATAGATATAGGAGGTATCACCCCTACCATTAGTTATAATAGGTCAACTGATCTTACCCTACACTTAAAAACATTTGAAAATCTATACAAAGATTGGGTCAAGTTAAACACTTTTGCTACTACCAAGATTTTAGCAAAAACCCTCTTTGGAGATGATTTAGATTGGTATAAAAAAATCAAATATCATTCCATCACTATTTTAGAATATTTAGTTAATGCTATAGTACAATATTTTTAAACTAGTAACCTCCTTGAAAATACCTTGGCTCATTTTATTAATTGTAAGCAACTTGAGACAAAAACTGCATAAGCTTTCATCAAATGGTGGAAGACCTTGTCTAAAAAGTGTGACCACAATATGGTAGATGATAACCTCTTTCATCTATTCACCAATGCTCTTTATCCTAATTTTTAATATTGAGTTTGGACTCTCTCTACACAAACTTTAGAAGAGGCCATTGACTAAGTCGAGTGCCAAGATTTCCTCATGCATCAATTTGAGCCATCCCAACCTTCTATAGGTACTTTAATGTTAATAAAAAATAAAAATCATCATGATACTAATGATGGTGTCACTGATTCTTATGATACCATTCATAATATTCAAGTTATTTTTCCCAACGAAGCTCCAGAACAAGCTTCCCTTAACCACATCTCTAATCCTTATTTCTCTTCAACAAGTACAATCAATGCTCATAAAATTTTATCCTTATCAGAGTTACAAAATCATCTATCAAGACCTCTTCCACATCATCTTGATCCTACTCATGCCATGAAATCCTAGTATGATCGAAATAATTTTTTTTTGTTTCATGCTAGTTGGGGTCATTCTCATGAGACATGTAGGCAATTGTGTAATTTAGTTATGGATTTCCTCCTTGGTCCCAATTTCAACCATGACTATATCATTCATAAATGTCAAAAATCCTATGACATTGTCTTCAATCCCATGATATACAAACTAAAACTCAAGTTTTGAACCAAGCTAATGTTTATTTGGCCATCTACAAAGATCCTCTTCTAAATCACTAAGATAGTAATGATAATCCTACTCCTACCAATAATGTTGATAGTCTTATAGACCCAACTCCTAAAGATAATGTGGTTAACAGGAATAATATGTGAAAGGTATTTTCCTTCATTGATTCTCATGCCACCCACACTCATCAATTATCTCACCCTTTTCATGTTATCTAAGATTCTTCCCCAACTCACTTAACAGAGTTGGGGCAAGAAGACCTTATATCTTTTTATGAACCAATTCCAACACTTCTATGGGATAAAACTTATCATACCATTTCTACCACTCCTCCAACCTCTTTACCCATCACCAAAGATACTCAACCTTATACTACCACTTCTTCAAATTTATCTCAAACCAAACCTGTATCAACTACCCCATCCTCTCAAGACAATCAACAAACTTATCCTCTAATTAAACCTCCTGCATCTTATCAACATAAATTGACATGCAATTTGTTTCCTTCTGAGTAACTCCTTCAACACTATGCACCTCTTTCCAATAGTCCCCTTATGGGTTGTGATGAATGGGATCCTATCACGTAACTTACTAATCTCCCATCTCAAATCCCATTTCTCAAACTTGTGTTAACTTTTTTACATCATTGTAATCATCTTATGTAGCTCCTATTCAAAATGAACATCCCTCATCCTCCCCTAGTAGGATGCAAATCCATCTTATCTAATTCAGATGATAGCATTTTACAACACTACGAAGAGATGTCCATATATATTGATAAAACAATGGACACTTCTCTCTCCCTCAAATTTCACATTGCTTCTATGATTCTCAATGAGATTATACTTCATATGGATGATCCTACCCTTTTTATTAGTGTCTAAATTAGTGATATCCAATTCAAATTTGCCTTGATTGATGAGGGTTTAGGTACTTGTGTTTCCTCTCTCAATTTTATTAAAACCCTTAGATATTCTGAATGTAATATTAAGTCCACATGCGGCGTGTGTCAAGGCTATGACCGAATCTAAATGCCTTTTTTAGGTTGTGTGTATCTCCCTATCACCATTCCACCTATCACTATTTAAGTGAAGGATATGATATTCAACTTTATTCTATCTTATAACATCTTGCTTGGTAGGCCATGAACTCATCGCATGAGAGCAGTTGCCTCTTCCACCTATCAATGTGTCAAATTCCCTTACAATGGTGCAATCTATAGGTTTTAAGGTGACACTAACCCTTAAAAAATTTAACAATTTTAAGACTATGTTGTATTCAAAATTCCAACCCTTACACAATTTTTGAGTGTTTCATTTCATGAATATTAACGATTTAACTTTCCTATCAACTCCATATGAGGTTAGCATGGTCACCCTGAACTCATTAGGTATATACCACCTAACCTCTTTGATTCAAATGATGATGAGCCTAATGAGATCAACCTTAAGATAAAAACCTTTAATCTCTCTCCTCATCTCATTTCTTATCTTCCACCTTCTATAAATCCATGTTCCCATCAACCACCTAGTGATGATATACCCATTATCTTAACTAATACTCAGCACTCCATTCATCATACCATATTCGATGACAAGGTCATCCCTACCTATCCATTGATATTCATGCACCTAGTTATGATGATGGTTATACCTTAGATGACCCATTTTTAGGAGGTCTTATTTAATCTTGAGATGTTAAAGTCATTTGTTATCATTCTTATTTGCTTTAGTCTTTCTATATATGTCAGCTCATTCCATCTTATATAATTCCTAATTTTAGCATTTTTCCTCTTGTTCATAGGGTAGATATATTGTGCACACCTATAATTTTTAAAGAACCTCATAGGAACATGATTATGGATCATGTTATGACTAGTCCCTATCACTTTGCTAGATACCAAGATCCCTATATCCAACTTGCCCTTGAGATGCTTACGACTATTTTTTAGCCTTCCATGAATCTTACCCCTCCCTCAGTGGAGCCCTATTCAAATCCTATTCCTAATCCCTCTCTATCTTAGTCTATTCCTATTTATGATCCTATTGCTCATTCAATCAAACATCATCTAGTTTCTCCACCAGCCCCACCTTCCTTTGGTGATGGTTTGCTCCCTTTATTGTATCTTGCTCCTTTTCCCACCAAATGGGTGAATCAGCCATATTATGAAATTCATAAAGTTGTCAATCATTAGAATAGAGTCTATTGATTACACCTACCTTCCCCAACTTCCATTTTCACTCCCTCTTTTAGTACAGCGACAAAGTATACTAACAAATGTATATGTTGCTTCCATAACATAGGTAACCATTCTTCCATGCATTATCCTAAGATATGATAATATATTGACATATTGTGTCCCATTATTCCTCATCCCATAGATAAGGTTATACCTCCCTTGAAAGTATTACTTAAATATATTTCCAAATATGGAGAGGTATATTATTTGTGGCACCAATGCAGTACTCATCACATTGATCATTGTCACATCCTTCAACAACATCTCAAGGATCACCTCATTACCATTCATGTACCTACTACCCTTCCTCCCATAGGCCTCCCTCACAAGAAAGATACCCCTTCTTCCCCCCTAGATCCTCCACCTATGGTCCCTTCTCTACCTATAGTTTCTCCACCCATGATTCCATCACCCATGGATTCTCCTCCACTTGTGGCCCATTATCCACTAGTGACCCCTTAATATCCTATAGAGTCCACTCTTATTCCTTCTCTTGAGAATCCCCTGCATGATAGTTTTCATGATCATGATCCTTAAATCATTCTTACATTTTCCATTGAGGAGATTTGATGTGGAATATTTTCTCAGCTTTCTTTGAAGATCAATAAGACTCTAGCTACAGTTCAAGTTCAACTTCATAGAGACTTATGAGATGTAATGGATAATGTGTGTGGACAAATCTACCAAAATTTATGAACACATCATGGTGTTATTTCATTTATTTATTCATTTGGATTGGACGTGGATCCAAATTTACATTTATCTGTCTTATATCATTTGACATTGTGTTAAATTCTTATTTATCTTACATGATTGCTTATGTTTCACACTACTTATTTCTTATGGTATCATTTTCTTCCTTATGTTATCTTATGGATTCTTTTTCTTGATTACATACTTTTTATCTATGCATCCCTTTTTTATGGATATCTTATTCTTTCTCATGATTGTTTGCTACCTTATCTCTATAAACACATATAATCATTATTGTGACTTGGTTATACAAACCTTGATCCCTTTAAGCATTCCCTCTTTACCATGTGATCGGTTAGAAAACAATTAATCTCATTTTATTAGCCCATTTTGGATCTCCCTTTATTCCCTGTATTTCCTTTCACAAACTAAGTATACACATGGTTGAGACTTGAGATAACATGCTAGTTCATATATAAGCCTAAATGTTCTAGTTTGTCATGTCTTTGGATACTTAGATTCCCTTATCCAAATCCTAAATCTCATTTGTGTGTATAAAATTATCTCTCATGATTGGTCATCCTAAGTCCCTATGGAGGAGGAATCTTAAAATCCATAAAAATTCAAAATGAAAATAATTTAACAAAAGGCAGTGATCTAAAAGATAACATTAAAAATTATAAAAGTTAAATCACAATAAAAGATGTGATTCTAAGCACATCTCCTTTCTCTAATCAAAGCTCAAACTCTATAGTTGGCCTCATTATGGAGTCGAGGTCCATTGGGGTGTGGTAGGCTAGTGGATTAGAAAGGGAAAATTTTAAAAAAAAAATAGTGATACCTACTTTCTCATGCAAGTATCCAATATTCGTAGTAGACCAATGGCTCTGTAAGAGGCCCTGAGGAATGGGGAACATGTTGTGGAAAGGTAGGTCTATTTTAATTTTCTTATTCAAAACCATAAATATGAGTTAATATTAGTACCTCACTTATTTGCCTACATAGCTTTGTGCTTATAATGAACATGTGTCCTCTATATATTGATGGTCACTAGTCACTTAGTGTCTTTCTATGTCCTTAATGTACCTCTTATTGTCTAAGGTCTTCTTATAAGATGCATATATTCTGGTTTTTACATTCCTTATTTCAATCCCTATAATTCTAATATTTCCCCTTGAGAACTATTATTTTTCTCACTAATCACTCCCCTTAGGGATCCCATTTGTGCATTGCAGTGTAAGACCTTGGATAGGACTAGGACTTCCTCACAAATTACCAAATTTTCACATTACCATTTACAAACATCCTCTTTAACATATTTTTCCAATTATTTCCACCTCATTGGTGTTTTCTTTGTGAGTTTTAATGTAATACCATGGATAGGACCTGACCTTCTTCACAAAATTTTCTAATACCCAAGTCATAATGAAATTACGTGTCAAATTTGAGATAAGTAGTGATTGATCATGAGTTACATGTCATTGACATGCTTCCCATCTTGATATAGTATGTGTTATGCTTATTTCATTTGATCTTTCACTTTTATCTTCTTATTTTCTAATTGCATGTAAGAATACAACCCCTTTCCTTATATTTTTCATACTTCCCATCTTGAATTAGTGTGATTAATTTAAGTTCCCTTTGCCAATTTTATCTCTATTTTATACTTCTCAACATGATTTAGTGTGATTGATTGACTTAATTATTTTGTTTTTATACCATTTTTATTTCACATGCTTTCCATTTTATTACATTATTTTCATACTTCCCAACGTGATATAGTGTGATTTTACTTGTTTTAATTTGGTATCTTTTTCATAGTTTACAACCATTTTGTCCTCTTTTTTTTTTTTTTAAATTAAAAGGGGTAAAAACTATATTAATCAAAGAACACCAAGATACAAATCAACAATAGGCCACAGCCCCAACACAACGACAAGCATAGACGAGCCATGCCCGTTATGCTCCTAGACCCATCCTGTCCTCACGAAGAATCTTCTCCAAATTCGTACTCACCTCCACGGGGAGCTGCTCCCACGCGTCCACCTTACGTCCCCCAGTCTCCTCCAAAGCCCACTTGGCTAAACAATCTGTGGCCTTGTTCCATTCCCTTGGAACATGTATAAAACTGATAAACTCCATAAGTGAACTCACCTATAAAATCTGCTGGACAACCAAGGAGAGCTGCCAGCACACATCCTTAGTTCTCCTGTCCCGTATCATATTGATCACAATTTGCGAATCAAATTCGCATATCACCCTACACCAACCCATTTCGTAAGCCCTTCTCAAGGCATAAAGCATAGCCATACTCTCCATCTTATTGACCGTCTGTTCCCCCATGTGGGCAGAGAGGATGAAGATAACCACTCCCGAAGCGTCTCTGCCTATCCCACCAATCCCCGCAGGGCCGGGGTTGCCTCTAGATGAACCATCAGTGTTTACTTTCAAAACCTCCTCTAGGGGTGGCATCCAGCATCCACCTCTCTGAATTCATTGCCACGCCCTACCACATTGCCTAACATAGGCCGCACTTGGAGATAATCCCCGCAGACCAATCCTTTCAATGAACTCAGCATCCTCCTTCACCATGGGTAGGACGACTTCACTATTGGCTTTAATGGTTTCCTAAACCATTCCAAGCACTCTGCTCCAGACCTATTGGACCTCCAATTTTTTGTCCTTAAAAATCCTACGGTTTGTTAGGTTGTGAAGCTAAAAGCTTCAACCCTTTGCAAACAGTAGGAACAAAAGGTTGCTAAGATCCAGGAGCACCGGTGTCGACAGCAGGACCGATGTCAGTTGTGACCAGTGCAGAAGGCCACCGGCGACGGCAAGAAGTCGGTCAACATCGGCAGAACTAGACAAGTAGGGACCGGCATCGGTTGCCTGTGTGTTCCAGAACTGTTCATTTCACGGACAGTTAGTTAAGTGAACGAAGAGTTTGCATGTTAAGACCAGTTAGAGTCTTGAGCTGCGAGGATAATTGTCTAAATTAAGAGTCTAAGTTAGTGTTTAAGTTAGGGATCTATTTATAGACCCATTGGCATGTATTGTATAAGTATGAGATAAAAAGGAAGAGTTCCTTCTAGTTGTAAGATCATTGAGTTGCAGGTTGTTGCAAGCTCATAAGGGATCTACATGTAAATTTGGTCTGTTGAATTGCAGGTTGCAGGTTCATGGGAGATCAACTTGAAGTGCTATAGAGTGCTTGGTGTACCGGCAGGGTTATTACTGACTGGTTGGAGAGGTGAACACCAATTCTATGTGTGAGTTGGTTGTTGGGACCATTTTTTTGTGTAGGAGAGTGTTGTGTAGAAGAATTACTGTACACTTGAGGTGTGGGAAACCTCTGTAAGGTGGAAGAGTGTGGCGGCTCTTTGTAGTATTCTTTTCTGTAAAGTGTTAATACAAGATAGTGTATTGTCTCTCATATTCTGTGCTATTAGTGAATTCTAGTTACTTGTGTTTCTGGTTATTTCCGCATATTTAATTGCTTATATTTGGTAATCATACTGTGCTCTTTCTGAGGAGCAAGATCCTAACAGGAGGAATCAAAACAGGTGTGTTTGTTCTTGGATTTCCCTCCCTACAATTGGTATCAGAGCTTTTGGTTGGGATACTAACAGATTGGTTTAGATCTGGGTAGTGTGTTTTGATTACAGGTTACTCACAGGGTTTCTATTTGAGTGGGAGTTTAGCAATGGCAGAAGACAGTAAGCTACGAATGGAAAAGTTTAATGGCAAGAACTACCAATTATGGAGGATGTAGATTGAGGACTATCTGTATCAAAAAGATTTGTACTTACCGTTGGGTGGGGTTAATAGCAAACCCTCGAATATGAAGGATGAAGAATGGGAGGTTCTTGATTGGAAGGCTTTGGGATCTATTAGATTGAGTCTTGCATCATCTGTGATTTCCAGCTTATCACAGTGTAAGACAACGGTGGAGTTGATGGAATCATTGGCAAATTTATATGAAAAACCCTCAGCTTCTAATAAGGTATTTCTTATGAAGCGTTTATTTAATTTGCAAATATTGGAAGGTGGATCTGTTCATAGCCATCTTAGTGATTTCCATGGTTTGGTAAACCAGTTAAGTTCAGTCAATATTGTATTTGATGATGAGATTAGAGCTCTCTTAATCTTGTGTTCATTACCTGAAAGTTGGGAAGGTTTGGTAATGGCAGTTTCTAACACTGTGTCTACTTCAAAAGTCCTAAAAGTGGATGATGTTGTGAGTGTGATCTTGAATGAAGAGATACGCAGGAAAAGCACAGGTGAATCATCAAGAGATGCTTTGAGTGTTGAAGGCAGAGGAAGGCCAAGAGAGAAGATAGAGTGTGGGAGATCAAGGTCGAAGATAGGCAGAAGATCCAAGTCCAGGTATGGCAGAATAACCTACTGGAAATGTGGAAAGCAAGGGCACTTAAAGAGAGATTGCAGATCGGGTGAAGATCAGCATGAAGGACATGGAGAAGAAGCAGATGTTGCGGATTACATTGCACAGGATGCTCTGGTATGTTCTTTGGATAAAGTAGAATCTTGGGTTTTAGATTTTGGTGCCTCTTTTCATGCATCCCCACATAGGGAATTTTTTCATAAGTATGTCCAGGGAGACTTTGGAGAAATTTGTGTAGGGGATGGTAAGCCTTGTCAGATTGTTGGCAAAGGAAAAGTGAAGCTGAAATTGCAAACAGGTGACACATGGGTGTTAAAGGAGGTCATGCATGTCCCAGTTCTGGAGCAGAATTTGATTTCTGTTAGAAGTTTGGGTGATGAGGGTTGCACAGTAACTCTCACAGTGGACTCTTGGAAGGTTACCAAGGGTACACTTGTAGCTAGAGGTAAGAAAGTAGGTACGCTTTATCTATCTACTTGTATTACTGATTCTCTTTCTGGGTTATCTACTTTAGCTGTAGATTCAGAGATGTGGCTTAATAGGCTTGGTCGCATAGATAAGAAGGAGATGCTTGTTTTTGAGTCAAAGAGTATGCTTTCAAATTTGGAAGGCATGGATCGTGGTTTCTGTATGCAGAAGAAGAAGGTGAAGTTTCTTGAGGAATTCGATGTTAGTGACAAGAATAGGAAAGCCTTGGTTTTCAAGGAGAAGGTGACAGACAGAGTTCAGCACAAGATGCAGAGGAATTCTGAGTAGATCCAGGGTGATTTGGACAAGGGTTTGATCCAAAAAGAGCTCGCAGGAAAAAGTCAGGTCTCACTAGAAAAACACAGATACCGACGTCGGCAGGAAAATTGACGTCGGTGTCCAGACAGGGACCGATGTCGGCTATGTGCAGCCCGACGTCAGTGACTCGGGGCAAATAACGACCGGCGTCAGCCAGGGGAAACTGACGTCGACAAGGAGGTAGTCGCAGGGAACCAACATCGGTTAGCTGCAGATTGAGATGTGATCAGCATCGGTCACTAAGATGAATTTTGGGTGGACAGCTAGCTGTCATGGAGTCTCAAGCACCCATATGGAGGACTGAAGGTGTAAGTAAGTTCTTAAATTCATCATTTCCCTTCTTTACACTACTTGTTGCTCACTTATGGTATAAAACCAGGAAGTTGTTAAAGAAGCAGAACAGGTAGATCCAGGAAATAGTGGGAGCTTGGCATGGATGAGGATGTGATTCCTTGGAGGAGAACCAAACAGGTGTTTTGGGTAGAGTTGCCAGTTGGAAGAAAGCACTAAGAGACGAATGGATGTTCAGGATGAAGAAGAGTGGAAATGGATACGTGAGATGGAAGATCAGGGTATATGGTCTTGTATTAGCTGCAGGGCAATGGAGGTTTGATCATTATGTTTCTCTTTACCAGGTTGGATAATATTAGCTACATTATCCTATTTTTGTATGATGTGCTTGTTACAGGGTTACATATACAGGTATTGCTGAACTAAAGGTAAAGCTAGTTCAGGTGTGTGTCATGGAGAATATGGGAGCAGCAAGATTCTTTGGCATGAGTGTGTTCTAGAGACATGGGAGGTCATATGTTGACTTTGTTTCAGGATGATTGTGTGAGACCGGTTAGCACGCCGATGGTTGGACAGTTCACAGAACAGGTGTCTTAATTCACATAATGAGGTTGAGTGCATGGTATGTACTAAACCTGAGTTTTCCCAAGGAGTGGGAGTTGTCACAAGTTTGGAGTCAATCTGAAAAAGTAATACTGAAGGGCAGTTCAGTGGGACCAGTAGCAGGTGCACATGCTATGCAGGGTCAAGTTCTTTTTCTACATGGTTGTAGATGTGGATGTGGCAGGTAATTTGGATGACAGGTTTTGCACTACAGGATTTGTGGTGGTTGGTCTTCAAGAGTGATCTTGAGGAGGGATACAAAGCCAAGGGAACAAACTAGATGGAGTACAGGTACAGGTACAGGTTGCAGCTATTTATCTCCAAGTGGGAGATTGTTAGGTTGTCGAGCTAAAAGCTTCAACCCTTTGCAAACAGTAAGAACAGAAGGTTACTGAGATCCAGGAGCGCTGGCATCGACAGCAGGACCGACGTCGGTCGTGACTAGTGCAGAAGGCCACCGGCGATGGCAGGAAGTCGGCAGAACCAGACAAGCAGGGACCAGCGTCGGTCGCCTGTGTGTTCCAGAACTGTTCGTTTCACGGACAGTTAGTTAAGTGAATGAAGAGTTTGCATGTTAAGACCAATTAGAGTCTTGAGCTGTGAGGATAATTGTCTAAATTAAGAGTCTAAGTTAGTGTTTAAGTTAGGGATCTATTTATAGACCCATTGGCATGTATTGTATAAGTATGAGATAGAAAGGAAGAGTTCCTTCTAGTTGTAAGATCATTGAGTTGCAGGTTGTTGCAAGCTCATAGGGGATCTACATGTAAGTTTGGTCTGATGAATTGCAGGTTGCAGGTTCATGGGAGATCAACTTGAAGTGCTATAGAGTGCTTGGTGTACTGACAGGGTTATTACTGACTGGTTGGAGAGGTGAACACCAATTCTATGTGTGAGTTGGTTGTTGGGACCATTTTTTTGTGTAGGAGAGTGTTGTGTAGAAGAATTACTGTACACTTGAGGTGTGGGAAACCTCTGTAAGGTGGAAGAGTGTGGCGGCTCTTTGTAGTATTCTTTTCTGTAAAGTGTTAATACAAGATAGTGTATTGTCTCTCATATTCTTTGTTATTAGTGAATTCTAGTTACTTTTGTTTCTGGTTATTTTTGCATATTTAATTGCTTATATTTGGTAATCATACTGTGCTCTTTCTGAGGAGCAAGATCCTAACAAGAGGAATCAGAACAGGTGTGTTTGTTCTTGGATTTCCCTCCCTACACGGTTCCTCTCTAACCAAATCTGCCAAAGGAAAAAGGTAGGACTGGCATACTAGACATTTTGGAGGAAGTGCATGGAAGATGGTGGCTGACCAAGATTAGACCAAAATTCGATCAGAGAGGAAGCGTGGACACACGGGCTTCTCCACATGTTCCACCACTCATGCCACAAGTCACCAACAAATCGGCACCGAAAAAAAAGATGAGGTAAATTTTCCTCCTCTGCCCCACACAAAACACATCTCGAGGGACCAGTAAAGCCCCTTTTCCTGAGGTTCTCCCAAGTCAGGCACCGACCCCAAGCCAACTTCCAAATAAAATAGTTACATTTCGGCCACGAGAAGCTACTCCAGGCCCTTTTCCACCAAGAAACCTCTCTCTGTTTAGCTTCCTGTTGCTCAATCAACACCTGATATCCATCTGAAATAGTATACTTACCTTTGGGGTTGGGGGACCAGGCCAGCTCGTCATCTCCCCTAAGGGCGCAGCAATTACATTCTGCCAGGATCAGACTCAACTCTGCGCACTGCACCTCCATATCCATGATCGGCCACTCCCTCGGACTCTTCCATCTAGCCACCACCAACTGACCACCAATAGGGAATATTTTAAAGTCACCAACCCTGGACCATCCAACCTCCTCAAATTGCTGAGCCAGCGCAGACAAATGGGGATATTGCACAACTAAAGGGGGATGACCATCCCAAGAATCTTGCCAGAATTGTGCCTTCATCCCCCGCTTAGATATCCAAAAAAGCCCTCTTTTGATCAATGACGCCCCTTTTTTCATCATCCCCCAAATTACAGAACCGCTCCCTATGAGGCTATATCTAGGGAGATCCTCCTGAGAGATGCCACGCAGATACTTATGAGACAGAACTTTGGCCCAAAGCCTGTCTTGTTCACTGCACCATCTCCAATATAACTTAGTAGCCAAAGCCGTACTAGCAAGCAACGACTGTCTGAGGCCCAATCCCCCAAACTTCTTCTGACTACACACAACCTCCCATCGGATAAGACTCCACTTCGTGGAGGCCAGGTTACCAGCCCATAAAAACTGTCGAGCCATGGAATCCAGCTCCCTCACAAAACCCACTGGCGCCACCTAAAGCATGCATCTGTAAAGAGGAAGGGCTTGGACCACCAATTGGATCAACTAGACCCAGCTAGCAAAAGACAACCACCAGTGTGTCCAATGATTCACCTTGGAACTAAATTTGTGCAAAATCCCCTGCCATGACTCCTTAGAGTGTCTCCCGATAGTAATGGGAATCCCGAGATATATATCCGAAAGGGTGCCTATTCTAAATCAAAGGATATCCGCCACTCTCCTTTGAATATGCTGCGACGTATTGAAGAAGAAAATAGAAGATTTTTCTTCATTAATAACCTGCCCCAAAGCTGGTAAATAAGTCCCCAGGCAGCTGCGAATATTGGCAGCCTCCCGCAAGGTGGCCACACCCAACATGGCAACATCATCCACAAATTGAAGATGAGAAATGCCAGGAAGACCTGCTCCCCATTTCCAGCCTTGGATCTCACCCTCCTCAGTATACCTCTTAATGCACAGACCAAGACCCTCAGCTAGGATCAAGAACAGGTAGGGAGATAAAGGGTCTCCCTGTCTCAAACCCCGCGAAGCACCAAAAAGATTCGAATGCTCACCGTTGACTAGGATAGAGAAAGAAGTCAAGCTGACACAACTCATCACCCACCCAATCCAATCCTCCTCAAAACCAAAGGCTACCAGCACCTTTCGAAGAAAAGACCAACTGACCCTATCGTACACCTTCGACATATCCAGCTTGATGAACATAGCCTTCTCCCTCGAATTGGTCATGGAATGAATGGCCTCCGTGGCAACCACGATACCATCCAAAATTTGCCTACCCTCAACAAATCCACTTTGTTCCTCAGAGATCAACACCTTCAACCATCTCTTTAACCTTTCCACTATCAATTTCGAGATGATTTTATAAATAACATTACATAGGGATATGGGCCAAAATTTACTAAAGCGGTCCGCCCCTTCTTCTTTCGGTATGAGGGCCAAGAAAGTAGAATTTAGGGCCCTTAGCATCTGTCTATTATTCTGTGACTCTTGAACAACTTCAAGTAAATCCTCCTTAATTATCTCCCAGAACTCCTGATAGAACTCAACCGGGAAGCCGTCCGGGCCTGACGCTTTCCCCTTTTTCATCATAAAAACAATCTTCTTTAATTCTTCCTCCGTAATAGGCCTCATCAGTTGCTCCTTCATAACATGAGTAACAACAGAAGGAATACAAGAAAGAATAAGATCCTCCACAGCCGCATCCCTTGGATCATTATCTTGGAAGAAGGAGCTAAAATGCTATTCCACCTCATTATAGATGTCCCGCATAGAAGAGACCACTTCCCCCCTTTCCGTAACCAAGGAGGTGATAACATTACCATGCTGCCTAGCTTTCACTAAATTAAAGAAGAAAGCCGTGTTCCTATCCCCAGATTGCAGCCAGTCAATCCTTGCTTTCTGCTTCCAAAATATTTCCTCTCGCAATTCCCATTCCTCCAGGGTTTTGACCGCCTTTCCTTCTTCCCTCAGTAAGAACTCAGACAATCCTCCCTCTTTAATCATGCTGGTAATATCATTTAGCGTAGTTTGTGCCTTTTTCTTCTCCATATACATGTTCCCAAAGCTCTGTTTATTCCATCACTGGAGCTGGTATTTAACAGATTGGAGATGCTTTGCAAACATATACATGGTCGTACCAGCGGCTGGTCTCCCATCTTTCCACCAATACGCCATCCTTTCAAACAGGTCCAGGTCCCGCAAGCACATCAGCTAAAATCTAAAAGTCGGCCTCTATTGTCTCCCCACCTCCGAAATGGATAATTTAATAGGCCAGTGATCCGATCCCCGCCAATCAAGAATTTCAAAGTTAACAGACCACCTACCGCCCACCCAGAAGCAGGATGTCAAGAATCTGTCAAGCCGCTCAGCAATGCAATTATCTTCTAGTCTCCTGTTATTCCAAGTGAACCGTCCATTACTTGGTTTGATATCCACCAAATTTAGGCCCAAAATTTGATCCCTGAGCATAAAAGAGGACGGCTCTAACCTGTTATTTCCCCCCATTTTTTTTGAGAGTTCCAAGATCGCATTGAAATCCCCGGCTACAATCCATGGTAGAAAAGGATATTCCCTGCAAACCAGCTGTAAGTTGCTCCACACAGTTCTCTTGCCTTGCAAATCAATGGGGGCATAAACATTCATCAAAAGCACAAATTCCCCCGAATCCATGCAACGAGAGACCATGGACAGCGAATGTCTGAAAACAATCCAAGCAACCGGTTGGACCTTACAAGGATTCCAAAGGCAAGCCAAACCGCCCACAGCCCCGTGGGCCCCAATACATTGACATCTACCCTGACTCCAAAGCTGAGGCGCAATATCTAACATGTACTCCACCGAGACTTTAGTCTCCTAAAGGAAAATAATGTCTGGATGTTGATTCCTAACTAAGTCACGAATGGCTTTTTGTCTAGGGCCACCATTCAAGCCCCTAACATTCCATGAGACTGTAATCATTTCAAGGGAGGCAAGAAGTGTTCATCCAGGGTCCTAACTGACCCAGATTCTACCAAATTCTCCCCAATCATCTTTATTCTCTCCAATTCTTTCCTTCTTCCCACCCTCACTCCTTTCTCTGCAGCACTCTTCTTCACTTCCTTCTGAAGAATTCCCAAACAAGAGGGAGCTTTACCTTTTTTTTCCACTTCCACTTCTGTTGTCTGCGTTGGCTGTTCTTCTATTGCTGAATCCTGAACCAGCACTACTATTGTATCATTAAAATTCTGAGTTGGCCACCCCTCCCCCTGCTCATCAAGAATCATAGGCAAAGGGGCCACCTCTATAAGCTTTCCAACAGTGGAGTCTGTATATTCCTCCCTTCCTACTTCCTCAACCATCTGGTCTTCAAAAAACATCCTTGGGTTGATCTCCTGTTGACCCATATCCTCCAGTATTTCAAACCTATTAAAAGTGTCTTCTTCTTGCCTCTCTCTAAACATTCTTTTGTGGCCTTTGTTTCTGCTGTGGGACTTCACCTGCACAAATCCCTCCGAGTCTTTACCACTCCCACCCTCATTCTTCTTCCCTTTATCCACAACTGTATTATGTTTTGCTTGGGTCGGATTTGAGGTTTGTTGTTCCTCAACTTTCGCTTTTGGGCACCTACGAACCAAGTGTCCATACTCATGACATAGGCGGCATCTAAAGGGTAGAGTTTCATAATCTAATTATTGTACCCATGAGTGCGTACCTACACACATTTCTACTGCATCCGGCAAAGGCCTGCTTAAATCAATTTCTACACAAATTCTAGCAAATGTCATGATTTTCTTACCTAAAGTTTGAGAAGACGTGCCCACTGGCTTGCCCAGTATCAAGGCTATCATCAGTAGAATATCCTCTCTACAGCATTCAATCGGCATATGAGGAAGGCGAACCCATACTGGGACCCTATTCGGCAACTCTTCCGTGGGATTGAAACCAGTATGCCATGGTTTCAGAAAGAGTCCCACCTGGTTATAGAAATATGGTCCACCTTCAAACACCCAGTTTCTATCAGCCACACAATTTAAAGTAACCATGAAGAAATTATTGGCTAGCAACATCACTTTAATCTCCCCTTTCGGCTCCCATACCCTGCGAGCCCAATTCTCTAGAAATGGTAGGGAGACTCTGAGCCCCAAGAACTTACAATAAAGAGAATGTGTGGAATAATATCCCACATCCTCTACTATTATATCAAAAGGAATGTTTAGCTTTGGTCTCTCCTTACTCCTTTCCAGGCAACCGTTGATTTTATTGATTCTGGAACCTCCCATGGATTCATTGTCCTGCTGCCCTGCAAACTGACTACACATAGCAAGGTCCTTCTGAAAGTCAATCTGCCCCTGAGTCTGGCCGCCCACCACTTCCTTAAAGCTTCTTCCACTCTTTACTTTAAGTTGTTCCCCTTGCGCCATTCCTACACTCCAGCCGAAACTCCTGCTACCCGTGATCACCTAGAACTCCTCCACGTGTGCTAAGAACCCTTCCCCCCCAATGCAGCAACTCAGAAAAACAAACAGCGAGCTAGGGCACGGCTGCCCTAGCTCGACGGCGAGTCGCAGGGCTCGCCTATCTTCTCCATCCAGAAAGCTCCATTAACCAACCATTTTGTCCTCTTATTTACCACTTTTTGGTTAATTATACCTAGCCATCTTTCATTATTACACATTTCCCATCATGATATAGTGTATAATACATTTATTTTTGATTAATTATACATTTCTAAGTCTGTTTTGCCTATTTATTTTTAACCATGCATGTGTATTACATAATGCTAGAAAAGAAAACACTCCACATATATTTCCCATAGTATATATAATAAAATCAAAAAACATGTGCTAAAATTAAATATATCCATGCATCAACAACCACTAAGAAAATATAACTCATGACACCAAATCTAAACTATCAAAATGATATATCTTTATATATCATGTATTTTATACAATGGTACAAAATACAAAAATACATAGCTCTAGCTCTATGGTTGGGTTCCATCATGTCTATCTTGTGTCCTAGCCATGTTTCCCATAGATGCCTTGAATTTTCCCCTCTATATAGTGTACTATAATGAGGTAGTCTGGGATCTCAACCCTGCTACATGTCCCCATGGGTTGGCCACTTAGGTCAATACCTGTCCCAATTGGATTGTGGTAGCCATGTGTGCAGCTCTCTCCTAAGCTGGGGCCTACCAGTCTTGTGCCTCTCCTACTCCCACCCCTATTGGTGACATCACTCCATCACCACATGTTTGTAGCTACCTCGTATCCTTCCCCATCAATCTAAACCATCATGTTTAAGTTAAATCAGATGGTACCATAGGATCATCCAGCATGGTGGGGTCATATGGTGCCAACACCCTATCCAAAATGTCATGGTGCACTACCATAGGGATCCCCATTTGACCTCTATCATAAGATATATAAAACCAAAACTAGATAGATATCATATCACATATACATCTCAAAATCTATCTATCTACCTAAAATTACATACAACTAATATTCTATCTCAAAAATCAAAATTATAACATTTATTACCAGTCTTGGTGTCACTGACCACCATCTCCCCTTATGCTTATTTATTGAGCATGGTCACTCCATCTACCCATCCCCCAAGCACCTCATCCATCACTCACCTCCCTATTAAGGTAAATATAAGAGTCACCACTTTTACACATCATGAGCCTCTCTTCATATGTGCCTCTATTGACCAACTCTATCCTGGGTCAACTATCAGATCTTCTTGGTGAACACCCTTATATGTGTTTGATCTTACTGATGGTATTTACATTGATGTTGTGTTTAATGTGGTTGATGTTATTACTAATATATTGCCTATTTTGGTACCTAATACATCCTTGCATTAACATCCATGCTCTCTCCTCATCTGGCTATTGACTATCATAATCGACTATTCCTTAGTCTCACACATTATGGCCTGATCAGTTATCTCTCGACTAGATCTTCTATTATTCCTCTCCCCCTTGGTTATCTATCATGCCATGCCCAAAAATTATCTATTACTAGAGGATTAATTAGGTATGGGAGTCCAAACTACCTTAGAAAGAGTGGCATTGGTTATGACTCTACCCATCAGGTATAGTGACCCATGATCCACACTTAAGCTAGCCCTAACACCACAATCACCCAACTGGGCCAAATAGTATAAATATGTCTTTATGGTTACCATAAAATCTTCCCTCATGTGATAATATATAGTAATGGCATGTGGGACATAGCCCATACTACCTAGTCCTATCTCTATCTCATCACTAGAGATAACCTATTATTGACCACATGGGGTAACCTAATTGGTTGATACATCAAGAACCTCTCATATATCCATGCACTAAGCAACACCACTAGTCCCATGGTATTTTTCCCTCTGGACAACATCCCATACATATCATGCATGAGCTGGACCCAGATGATAGACCCAAAATCATAGAGTACCCCTTGATCCAAAATAGACTCGCACAAGGCTATCACATACAGTGGTACCTTTCCATCTGACTTGTGACATAGCACTTGTGTTACCATAAGTCTAATCATAGCTTTTTAGATATCTACAATCTATGCAATATACACATCAAATAAAATATCAACCCTAGGTATATCCTATCTAAGCACATCATCCACCTAGCTAGTGCTCATTTCCTCTTCTAGGTCATCTAGTGTCCCTATGATCACTGATGTCCCTCCTATAGGTAGTTCAAGTAATGCATGGACATCCTCTAGTGTGATACCTACCTCTATGGTAACCCCATCCACCACCCATCTAAATGTGTTGGTTAACCATTCTCATGCTCTAATGAACATGATAACAAGATCAACACTCAATGGGATGTACCTCATCTTTATGATACCTCTCAGACCCAATGTAACTAGTCTCACTCTGTCCATGTCTATCAAATGCTCTAGTAAATATAGTAACCATGATGCATCAATAAATAACCAATATCTTTGGCATCTCTATAAAATATCAAACAACATAAGATGTATTAGATCTCTATGTCATTCATAATAAAAATAGATTCTTACAAATTTCACAAAACTCAGCTAGTTTGATTTAAATTGTTAATTTTATGCTAAATTATCCTATTAAATATTAAATTGACCCTATATTCTGTTAGGGATACTAAATCATCCCTATCAAATTTATACTAGATCGACCTTTTTAGTACTAATTTATCCACTCTTTGGTTTGTAGCACTAAGTCATCCCCCTTTCTACTTTGTCATACTAAATCAGCCACTTTAAAAACAACTAAGTCAGCCTACTAGTACTAAGTTAGCCCCTTTCCTTAACCAACTAAGTTAGCCTATTATTACATAGTCAACCTATTGGTTTTATTTCCCTTTATAGACTAAGTTTACTTGGTCTAATTTGTTCATCCATAATGATGACTTTTTGACCAATTGCCATAAATGCTTTGATCATTTATTAGTCCAACTCCTTCCTACCCAATACCCTATTTGACCCCTAGTGTCCCTAAAAATTTTCTAGGGTTCATTATGGTGCCTAGATTTTTCCTACCAGTCAAATTTTCTATAATTCCCTCAATTTCAAATAAAAATATTCAAAATTTTGAAATTTTTAGTCACTTAATTATGTTGCACTCTCTGTGGTCATTATGCATCCTCCCCATCTCAGTTGTCATCTCCTCACAATCATGACTCTCTGTTCTCACACTAAGTCTATCAGAGCTCTATTTTCTTATAATAGTAAAAATACCAAATGAACTATTTTTCACCCTATTTATGTTTGCTATTCAAAATCATTTACCCTTCAAATATTTACCATCATATTTCTTATTTTGATTGTATCTTTATCTCTACTGACTCTTTTTCCAAACCTTAAAATGTTATGGAATCCTGACATCATAGAGAATATTTTCAACTATTATATATTTATATTGCAAAAAAAATTATTTTTTTCTCTTTTTACTAATCTCTATAGGTTGGCCTAATGTTCCTTAAATTGGACACCTTCACATTTATTGCATCTCCTTCTTTATCTAAAACACTGAGGTAAGTAAAGGTATGCATTTTTTAATTTTGTCCTTTAATTTATCTTATTTTCTCCTTATTGCACTTTATTTAGCTTCAATGTTATGTGTTACCATGTTATTTTCCTAAAATACCATCCCATGTTATAACTACGTGACATGTGATGAGCTTCAAGTGGGATACATGTATACACATAATATTATCAAACTTTATCAATTACTGATGTTTCTATCTTGAAAGAACCTATCGAGTCTCAATCCTTCTAAGTGCACACCTTAAGGGGTACATTGAGAAAGGGGTGGGCAAACTAGTAGTGCTTCACAAGATTATTGTCCTTTATTACCACTTACTATCTACACACATATCTCCTAAAAACCATTCCCCTAAGCTTTGCCTCTTATTTTTCACCTTCTTATAGTCATTTACCACCTTCATTTAGCCCTCCCCTTACCTAAAACCCTTTTTGATGGTTAGCATTACACTATTGGCTGCATCCACCTTGTATTCTAATTGATAAAACTTATTACGGTCGAGGTCTAACCCTAGCCAACCTAGTATGTGACCTAATTTATTTTTGTCAATAATGATACTAGGTCTATTGGGTCAACCTTATCTGCCTAAACTTTCAGATAAGATTAGGGTTAGATCTACCTATATAAACACATCTAGTTTTCCATTTCTAATAGAAGAAAAGAAGAAGTAAGATATAGTGTGCATCTACTTATCTACCATTTTACTTGAGGAGCAAGCTTAGGCTTTTATACTTTCTATGGATATACAAATCTTATTTTATGGAGAATTTTTTTGGATGTATTGATAGGTTGTGTAGCCTAAATCTAATTTATCCTTGTCATCCTTACATACCACAACAAATTATTTCAAATCACCTTGTCCAAGGGAGAGATTGAGGCTCGATGGGTTCATCTTCAAAGGTAAGTATTCCTAACTTTGTTCCTCCTTTGTAAGAGTATATAGATATGCATTTTTTCTTCTCTTCCATGCATTAGGATTTTATATACATTGAGATGATTTTATGTCTTCTATGCATGTTTACTTTTCATGTTTGTTACCCCCACTTTGTGCCATAAGCTTTGGTAAGCACTAGATTAGATTTTTTTTACATGTTATTAGTTTAGTGAATATGAAAACATAGGACCTAGTTAGGGTTATTACATAGTTTTGCTTGACTTGAGGCTTTGGAACCCTCCCTAGTGATATTATTTTGGTAAGAAATCCCTTGGCTAGGTCTATCAGTTCCATCTTGGTCATAACCCCAAATATCTAATGTATCCATAATCAGAAGTGTAAGTAGCATTTATCTTCTCTGATCTAGGATTGATTTATAAATCTATTGCATTTCCCATTGCATACATGACCCTTTGAGATTCTATAAGTGATAAATATTGTAGCATAAAATATTGATTTTCCACCAGCCTTAGCTCAAATTCATAATGTTTTTAATGTATCTTATCTTAAAAAGTATAAAATTAATCCTTTACATGTTCTTGATTGGAATATAATACATGTTTTGGATCTAGGAATGGTAATACTAGAACTAATAATAATATTTGAAACACATAAACTCAACTTGCATAATAGATAAGTATCATAATGCAAGGTCTGGTGGGACCAATATTTTGAAGATAGTGCCACTTGGGAGGATCTTGAATAGTTTCTAAAATTATTTTATCATTTATTTATTGATATGTTTTTTTGAACAATATACATGTTTAGACATATTTAATTTCTTTCTTATAATGTCATCTAGAAGATGACCCTTTTATGGGGGAAGGATGTTACATTCTATCTTACTCCTTATGAACAACATTGGTTTTTAAATAGATGTTAGACAAATTGGTTTGGTTAGTTGATAAGTATAATTAGGAATTGTTTGTTTATTTATTTTAATTTCATTTTTGATTGGGTATATGACTTGTCAGGATACGAAACACCAGAAGCATACAGTTGATTACCAAACCAAGCAACTTAATATGCAAAAATTAACCAGAATCACAAGTAACTAGAATTTAGAATAACACATGATATGAGAGACAATACACAACTTGTATTAAAACTCTTGAAGAAAAGAATACAATAAAGAAGATGCCACTTCTTCTCCACCACCTCTTCAGAGGCTTCCCACACCTCAAGTAAACAGTAATTCTCTCCTCAAAGTTCTCTCTCTTAGGTCCCAACACCCAACTCAAACTCTGAGTTGGTGTTCACCTCCAGTGCTCCACGCACACCACAAGTGCTCCACGCACTCTACAAGTACTCAACGTACTTCAAGTAGATCTCCCATGAACCTGCAACAACCTAAAATTCAATAGACCATACTTATGGAAGGAACTCCCTTGCCTTCCTCTTTGCTCTATCCGAGTACACACCTGTACTCCAAGTAGATCCTGCCTAATTCTGCTCCCTGTTGTGTTGCTATCCTATCTGATCTTGCACACCTGCAAATCAACCTAGTTCTGCACACCTGTGAACCTTGACCTTGCACACACATACGCCTACAGATCAACGATCTTACTTACCATGTAGATCTCCTATATAGGCCATGCACACCTGCTGACCAAGATCCTACACCCCTGAAGAATCTTGCTGACTCTCCAAAACCAGCACCCACCTTGGTACTGCTATGGAACTAGGAGGAACACCCTTGCTCACCTCACACACAGAAGGAGCTAACTTTGCTCAACTCAAACTAGAACAAGTTTCCAATACAACCATGAGTCTATTATATAGATCTCATCCAAACAATAATTAGACATCTAATTACAATAATTTGATCTGTAGCTCTCAGTCTAAAATTAGCTCTCATCATGCAAACACTTGGTTCGTTAGCTAACTGCCCATAATATACTCGCAGTCGAACCACACAGGCGACCGACGTCGGTCCCTGTCCACTTGGAGGTGACTGACGTCGGCCGATACCTGACCAACGTCAGTTGCTTCTCTTCACTATCCTATTGACGTCGGTTGATCAGACTGATGTCGGTTGCTCTGACACTCAGCAACCTTCAGCAACCCCTCCAATGGCCTTCTCCATGTCTACATCAGTGAAGCTTTTAGCTCCAAAACCTAACAATCTCCCACTTGGAGATAAATAGTTGCACTGTACCTGTACCTGTACTTCATCTAATCTATTTCTTGGTTTGTATCCCTCTTCAAGATCAATCCTGAAGACAACCCACCACACATCCTGTGGTGTACCTCCTGTCATTTGAGTACCCTGCCACATCCAAACCTACAAACCCATGTAGTGAAGTCCTGACCCTGCATAGCATGAATCCCTGCTGCTGGTCCCTCTCAAATACCTGAGAACCCACTTCCCCGAATTGGCTCCTAACTCTCTGACAGCTCCCACTGCATGGGAATACTCAGGTCTATACCAGACCTCATGTGATTTTGGACACTGTACCTGTCCAGCCCTTAGTGTGCTCCAGCTCTACATCTTGAACCTCGCCAACACTTGATTCACATCAGCTCCCACTGGAGACAAAATCAACTTGTGATCTCCATGTCTCCCATGCCAAAGAATTTTGCTGCTCCAAACTCCTCATGACATGCCACTAAACTAACCTTACCCTTAGCTCAGCAAAACCCTGTATGTCTGAACCTGTACCAAGTTCATCCTCCACATACAACAACAGGATAATGTTGCAACCATCATCCACTTGGTAAGACAAACACAATGGTTATACTGACATTGACAAAAGCCCTGCTTTGTCATCCACCTGGTACCACCTGTCAGTCCTGTCCCACTGTCCTGCAGCTCCCTCAAGACCATATGCCCGGTCTTCCATCTCACGTGTCCGTTCACTCTATTCTTCAACTAAGGAATCCATTCATCTCTGTGCTTTCATACCAGCTGGCAACCCTACCAAAACTCCCGTTTGGTTCTGCATCATATCCCTGCCATGCTCCCACCTGTTTCCTGGATCCTTCCTACTCTACAATTAGCAACAAGTATAAAGAAGAGGAACAACGAATTTGAGGGCCTACTTACGTCTTCAGTCCTCCATATGGGTGTTTGAGACTCCTTGATAGTGTGTTGTCCACCCAAAATCTGTTACAGTGACCGACCTCGGTCACTCCACAGTCTGCATCCGACCGACGTCAGTTCCCATGCGTCTGTCCCTAACTACCAACCCTACCGACATCGGTGTACCTATTGCCGACGTCGGTCCTCGTGACCGACGTCGGTCTTACCTACTGCCCGACATCACCGGCTTCGGTCTGCACATGACCGACATCGGCACCTGTCTATTTGATTTTGGTTCCTCCTGACCGACGTCGGTACCTGTGTTCGCCTGTGAGTGATGACTTTTTACCCGCGAGCTCCTTTGAATCAAAACCCATGTCCAAACTGCTCTGCTCAAAAGTATCCAGCACCATCCACTGGTTTCTATCCGCCATCTCCTCCATAAACACCAAGGCTTTCCAATTCTTAAGCCTGTCAAATATATCTGTCTTCTGCTTAAGAACATGCATCTCCTTCCTGCTCATGTGACCAAGCCTACGAAGCCACGTCTCTGCAACAAAAGAAGAATCAGTAATATAAACAAGTAGATAAAGAGTACCTATTTTCTTACCACCAGCTAATTCAAGTGCATCCACTGTGAGATTTCTTGTGCATCTCTCATCACCCAATATTTCTAAAGAAATTAGCCATATCTCCAAACCTGGGACCTGCATGACCTTCATCAACACCTATGTGTTGGCCGCCTGCAATTTCAGCTTCACTTCCCCTTTGCCAATTCTTTGGCAAGGCTCACTAGCTCCTCTACTTGGGGCTGCATGGAAAGAGGCAATCGAATCTTTTATCCAAGATTCAACTTTATCCAAGAAACCTCCCAGAGCATCCTGTGCCACATAACCTGCAACATCTGCATCTTCAGTTCCTTCATGTTGATCTGCTACCAACCAACAATATTCTTTTACCTGGTTTTTCTTTCCATATGACCGTTCGTGACCACCTGTGCTTTTCAAATCCTCCATTTTTAGCTTACTTTCATCTACCATTGCTCTACTCCCACTCGATCAGAGACCCCTGAGAGTGACCTGTAACCAAACACAAAACCTACTTCCTGCAACCTTAGCTCTGATACCACTTGTCAGGATATGAAACACCGGAAGCATACAGTTGATTACCAAACCAAGCAACTTAATATGCAGAAATTAACTAGAATTCAGAATAACACATGATATGAGAGACAATACACAACTTGTATTAAAACTCTTGAAGAAAAGAATACAATAAAGAAGATGCCACCTCTTCTCCACCACCTCTTCAGAGGCTTCCCACACCTCAAGTGAACAGTAATTCTCTCCTCAAAGCTCTCTCTCTTAGGTCCCAACACCCAACTCAAACTTTGAGTTGTTGTTCACCTCCAGTGTTCCACGCACACCACAAGTGCTCCACGCACTCTACAAGTACTCAACGTACTTCAAGTAGATCTCTCATGAACCTGCAACAACCTGCAATTCAACAGACCATACTTATGGAAGGAACTCCCTTACCTTCCTCTTTGCTCTATCCGAGTACACACCTGTACTCCAAGTAGATCTTGCCTGATTCTACTCCCTGTTGTGTTGATGTCCTATCTGATCTTGCACACTTGCAAATCAACTTGGTTATGCACACCTGTGAACCTTGACCTTACACACACATACGCCTGCAGATCAATGATCTTACTTACCATGTAGATCTCCTATATAGGCCATGCACACCTGCTGACCAAGATCCTACACCCCTGAAGAATCTTGCTGACTCTCCAAAACCAGCACCCACCTTGGTACTGTTGTGGAACTAGGAGGAACACCCTTGCTCACCTCACACATAGAAGGAGCTAACTTTGCTCAACTCAAACTAGAACAAGTTTCCAATACAACCATGAGTCTATTATATAGATCTCATCCAAACAATAATTAGACATCTAATTACAATAATTAGATCCGCAGCTCTCAGTCTAAAATTAGCTCTCATCATGCAAACACTTGGTTCGTTAGCTAACTGCCCGTAATATACTCACAGTCAAACCACACAGGCGACCGACGTCGGTCCCTGTCTGCCTAGAGGTGACCGACGTCGGCCGATACCTGACCGATGTCAGTTGCTTCTCTTCACTATCCTACCGACGTCGGCTGATCAGACCGACACCGGTTGCTCTGACACTCAGCAACCTTCAGCAACCCCTCCAATGGCCTTCTCCATGTCTGCATCAGTGAAGCTTTTAGCTCCACAACCTAACATGACTATTATATGATGATATTAGAATACATAGATATATATATCTAATTTTTATAGTAGTACTATGATATTTAGAACTATATGCTGAAATTATTTTATTATTGAATAAGTAAGCATTCATTTAATGTATTTACATTATATATTTTTTAGTTATCTCTCTATTGTATGGTTCAGACTAATTACTTATTTTTTGATGAGGTGGATCTATGATAGTGTACTCCTCACAAAAAGATGTAGAGGGAGGGCATAATAGGGGAGAGGGGGTAGATCATGGTAGCTTCGGGAAGAAATAATGAAGTCTAAAATAGTCACACACACACACACACACAATCATGATGTATTATTTGATATCTTATTTTACTTAGCGAGTCTTTACTTGAGTGATTATGTACATGCATAATTACTTTTGGTTATGATTGTTAATTTTTTGGTGATTACTAAATTATGTTGGGTTACTTTATAAGTATTGTTTTGTTTCATTAATAACAAAAAAAATCATTGTTGTGCATGAGTTCGTTAAATTATGCATAGTATCATTAACTTCTTGTGAAGATTTCATCGTGTGTCTTTAGAGTGTGGTGGTCATAACATGTGTTTAAATTGGGAAAAATATTAAAAAACCCTTTTTTGAGGTCATTATATCCTAAAAAGAGCCTTAGACCCCCTTATGGCATACTTGATTTACTTAAAGATTAGATTCATTTAAAATTTGTATGGAATGGAAATATTTTATTTAGTAGTGATTAAATGTTAATTGTTTTGGATTGACAGAAAGGCATGATTTGGGTTTGAAATTCAAGGAATATTGTTTGGTAGTATTTTGTTGTATAAATTAAATGGGAGTTAATTGGGTATATTTGATGGATGAACTCCACACATTTTTTTGGGTAGAACAAGGAGTTTACTAGTCTTTGGAATCATATAATGGTAGGAGGATGGTAAGCTTCTATTTATATCAGAGTTTATAATTGCAATTATGTCAACTGGTAAGGAAATTTTTGAATAAAATTGGGGATATTTAAGTAGAAGATAGGGATAAGAAGAGAAAAAGAATAATAACGTGGTTTTGAAGGAGAAGCAAATGTTTTTGGAATACATAGAGGACTTACAAGGGGATTCTCAATCTCTATTTTCTATCTATAAGTAAGTAAGAAATTCCTTTAATTTGGGATTTAAAAAAATATTTATGGGTTTTACCATTGTAATTTAATGATAAATCTTGTTGGAAAAATGAAAACTAGAAAACCCTGGATGTGAAAATGAGCTAAAAATAGAAGATAGGGGTAAAGATTCTCTTTCAGGTCCTTGATGCTTATTTTGTAGTGGAATCATGTTAAAATATATATTGGGTTTTATTTTTGGTGAAAAGGATTGCTTGGATAGTTAGAGGATTCAATATTTTGTAGTTTTTGGCTCATTTTAAAACTTTATAGTTTAAAACCCTCACTACGGGCTTAGGGGTGGGGTTCACCCTCAACCCCAAGGCCATAATAGATAATTAGCTTGATTTATTTTAAGATTTATGTTGGTAACTATTTTTGAGTAGTCATAGGCATTATCAGGCATCATTTGGAGAAACTATAGGCATATTGTCATACCTTTAGGTTGTGGAAACAACCACCTACAAGCCCTAAGATGACCTAACTTACCTTATAATACAAACTAAAACCTATTGCTTATTTTTTTAAACCTAAAAGGTTATGAACTATTATTAAAAACTAAGTTATTGATATTTTAATATGTATTACAATCTCCATTTTCTTGTTCATCATACACGTCTTCAATTAAAGACCCTTATAATGAGGCTGGGGGTAAGGGTTCACCCTCACCCACAAAGCTATAAATAGGGACAACTCAACCCTTATTTAGTTTTTTACTAATCACAATGTTTGAATGGGATTTAGATGTTACAAGTGCATTTTTTAAAAGCTTTAAATCAATCCATAGACATGTCGATGCGTACAACACTACCAAGATTCATAAAGGATAAATTTCAAGTTTGTATTTAGATTTGTAAGTGGTGGTAACAACCACATACATGCTTAAAAATAGGCTCATTACCTTATAATATAGACTAAGGCTCATAGCACGTTATTTTTAACTTGAAAATTTAAATAACTATTATTATGGTTGATTTATCAATGTTGAATATGATGTAGATTTTCATTATAGAACATCTTGAAGCATTAATAATAACTTATAAATATGGAAGTCTTAAAATTTTAATTTGAAATTGGGAAATGAATGTTTGACTTTGTATTATAAAGGAATCATTGATTGAATATAAATAGATTGATAATAGTAAAATGAATGTTTGGGTATATGTTACAAAGAATCATTGATTGAATACAAATAGACAGGGTATTACTCACCTGAATATATTAATAAGATAAATATCCCATATTTATTTGTCTTGAATAGATGTTTGGTTGTTTATAATGACTTTAGATGGTGATAAGCTTTGGTACAAGATAATTAAAAACTATTATTATTGCGGTCAACTATATATAAACTATATTATTAAGTTGTGGATGTTTATATTAATTAGTTGGGATGACTATAGTTAATCTTAGCTTTTAGCTTGGAGTTTTAGTGTTTTTTAGGGAGTCTTGGATAGTAGTTAGAGGATGACTGAGTGATATTATATTTAGTTTAAGAGAATAAAGTGTAATGTTAAAATAAATCCTAGTTTTGAAGAATTTGGGTGAATATAATTTTATGTACAATTCATTCTCAGTATGAGTTTGGTTAGAACAACAATATTTTTATGATTAAATTATAACAATAGGCATTAAAACAAATTATTATTAATCTCATTTTTATAAGTGTATTTATGACATGTTTTGAGTTCATACTCCCTTACTGATTTATACTAACTTAAGGAACTTAAAAGCTATTGTGAATTATTCTAAAAGAGACATTTGTGTATACCAAGTATAATTACAATGAATAAACTATTTTGAATTGTCTTTTTTGATGTTATTATGTAGTTTTACATATTATAAATGATTAAAATTTGAGTATGAGTGTAGATATGCATATGTTGTAAAAATACTACTTGGCGCATAATTGTAATTATCATTGTAGTCATTGTATTAATTATATAGGTGACATGATGTATAATTCTAGTGAACTCACATATGAATGAATATGGCATGAGATTATAATTCCTTATAAAAAAAAATTGTGGTAATTTCTACCTTTCATGTTGAATTATTATGATGCTAAAATATAGTGAAGACATTCATAAAATATATTGCAGTTATTTAGACTATTTGAATAGTTACTTTTTAAGGTTTGTTTATGAGCCATCCACCAAGATAAGTGATAATTATTAATGAAGTGTGACCTTCACAAAAAAGTTCTCATTATCAAATATCATGTAGGATGATTTATGTAGGAAAGAGTATTGCATGGTGGACTAAGATCCAACTTCAAATATAATATTCTAATAAAATAATTGGCCAAATTAATGTTACATCTCTATACATTATATGTCCACAGTACATTCTATTTTATGTGTATGTGTGATTTCATATTAGATAGATGATGTATTCTATGGTTTGTATGATTGCCAAAAGTGATAGTGATTATACAACACATTATTTTAGATTTTTTCTTTATGTTTGTTTCATTGTTGTATGCCCCTTTAATAAGGGAATAGCCACTCCCAGTGGTGAGGTGTGTGGGGGATCGTTGGTCTATGGTTGGAGGAAAATCACCCAAATGTTGTTCTCCCTCCTTACAACTAAATCTAGATATTTAAGATATATACTCACGACTAATATTTGATTGATGTGTTTTACTATGAAATCTCTATTATACTATTACATTTGTGTAAATTGATATTATCATATGATTTGAAAAATTTAGTAGTGGATGAAACTTAAATTAAAATGTATTATATATAATTATAATATTGGTTGTCTTTATTGCTTATAAATGTTAAATTGTATATTATTGGTGGGAATGTCTATATTTGAGGTTGGAATAAACATTGAGTTGTACTCTTAAAACCTATATTGATGTGTTATTACATACTCTTATTGTATTTACATTCTTTTGTGTAATTAATGACTATTAATGCAATGCTATAAATTTTGAAACTGTTGTTATATATGTCTCAAATTATAACCAATACGGTATGGTTTTGTGTGGATGTTTATGCATTAGGAATATGTTGTTAGTATAAAACTAAAATGTTTAAAAAGAATTTAGTAATAACAAATGGTTATTAATGATTGAGTTACTATATATAAATATATTTGTGTGTGTGTGTGTGAATATATTCATATATATACATACATACATATGAGTAGATTCTCAGTAATCCTAGTTTGGGTCTTAACATGTGGTATCAAAGCATAGGTTAAAATGATCATAACTATTGAGTCCATTTATGTTTAACTTTTTCTTCTCTTAAAATAAGATAAAATGGTGTGTAGAAAGACTATTATAGAAGGAACTTCCAATCAGGATTCACAACATGAATATAATAAACTAATAACTAAATATGTTGTAAAACTTGACCAAATCCTTTCTATCATGAATGAAACATGGGACAAAATAGAATCACTCGAACATGAAGTTTATGGGAATGATGAATAATATGATCATGAAAATCTTGAATATTAGTAAGTTATTCAAGAAGGGCCCTTGAGATAGGAACATGTTGAAGAATGATAAGGGCTAAGAGCTCAAGTAGTTATAAAAATTGTAATACATATGAAAAAGATAAACCCACCTAATTTCAATGGAATGATGTTGGGTGATGGTTCTAAATATTAGCTCATGGAGAAGGAAAAATATTTCAAGCTTTGAAATTACTCATAACTAACCAAGGCTATGTGTGGATCTTATCAATTTGTTGGTGAAGTAGCCACTTGGTGGGCCAACAAGAAATTACAAGTAGGTCCTGAGTCCCCCATATCCACTTGGGATAAATTTATATCCTTTTTTGGAATAAAAATTACTGATATGGGGGTGAATTAGTCTTCAAAACTTTCCATATCAATTATACTTAAGCAATCATGAACCATTCAAACAAGCATATAGATCTAGCAAGCATAAACACATATCCACATAAGCATGAAACATAAGAACACATGAAAACACATCATATATGTGGGAAACCCTTAAGGGTAAGAAAAACCATTGATATTTTCAAATGGAGTATATTCCTATATGTCAAAATATCATAATTTAGTGAAACACCAATGTCACATGGATCACCAACCTTAACTAGCTAAGCACCAACTCAGCTAGGCTTTAGCAAGCACCAACTTGCAAGGAGGAACCAACCCCATAGATAAATCATCACCAAATCATCCACATAAAACCTTTGATCACCTTTAGATCACCTTTTTTCTCAACCAAATGATGATGACCACCTCTTCACACTCTTATTCCTCTCAAACTACATTCTAGGTCTTTTAGTTCTATTAGGTATCTTCAAGACTGATTAGGTCATATGACCTTGATCTTCATATGCCAACACATTTTAAAATATTCATTAAAAATCCTCTACTCTCCTTTTATGTTCTATAAGACCTACTTATGCTAACAATGTGCTATCTCATTCACATATACTCACACATTCCCAAATAGGACTAAAATTACCTTGTATTTATATAAGCATCTTGCTCATATCCCTCTTGGTCAGGCATACATTCTTGAACACTTGTATTAAATTTTCAATAGGTCTTATAACATGTTTCATACATGAATCAATCATTATTATAGGGCATCCACAACTTTAAAGACAAAAACCTCTTTTAGGCCTTAAGGAGACCTTATTCAATTAGGCCTTCATTGGCACACGTTACCCTTTTATATCCTTAGAACACTTTAAAACTCCACACATGATATAAAAACTTCATATTACACTCAAATATACCCATAAAAATCTCATCTGAGGTCCATTACACTTTTTGGCTTCAACCACCACTTGAAGCACACCTTGTAGCATTGTTTGTAATTAGGCTTGTGAATCTTTAGAAAGTCTATCATACAAAATTAAAGTATGTACAAAATATAATCACATAAACATGAAAATAAATCACATGAAAAAACTCCATGACCAACATCACTATGTGATTTAGACTTCACAACTTAGGGCAAAAGGACTCAAACACTTCTCTACAAATGGCCCACTTAGAACTGTTAAGACACTCCAAAATCCAGTCATGAACAACTTGATCTTAAACACTAAAATAACACTTATCATGACCAATAATACTTTAAAAATATCCTTTTACATCTCTATACCATTATTAAATACAAAAATCACAAAGTCTAATGTCAAATATTAGTCTTGCAGACCAATCTTTTGACCTCATTACACACAATCAAACTAAAACCAGATAAGCCATTTTAGCTTAAACATTTCAACCTCTTATACTAAATTATAAGATTTAAAAAATAATTATCACTATTTTAAATTCACAAAAAATAAAACCGTGTGTATTTTTACATAAACTCAGGGCATAGAGCCTCAAACTCATCATTGTAACTTGCTTACCCAAAACTGTCAGTTTTTCTCAAAGACCAATCATGGTGACTCAAACCTCCAACACCTATAGAGAGATCTTCAATGAATTTTTAAGCATGTATAATATCCTATGAGGTAATTATTAGATATAAATGTAATATGTTCAAATGGAAATATTGGTTTTGTAGACCAATCTCATAACCTCACTGAGCCAGACAAGTCAACTTGTGAGCAAATTTTTCACTATAACCACTAACCTCAAAAAATTATACCAAACATTATCATGTATTATAATTCCTAAAAAAATCTCCATGCACTTTTTTTCATCACTACTTCATGATAACACATTCTTAATCATCTTCTCACTATTGTCTGGGTTTCTCATTATTTCCACCATTAGGCCTATTAGCGATTGGATAACTTAGATGACTAGTTTAACACACTTTAGGACATTAACCTATCCATAAACCTTCATGTACATGAACTATGAGTCTCAATATTTAACCTCCATCTATTTTTAAACTTTGACTTGGTCAACTCTAACTACTACAACAAATCTCTAAGAAATGTGCACTTTTTTGTAGGATCTACTCATACACCTGACAACTAAATCACACCTAGAGGTTCTTGGGAGAGTTTAATACAAACTCTAATATTTTATATATTCATTTTAGACCATTCTAAGCTATTTTGAACAAGATATTTCACATTGGGTCCTTGTTAGGGTTTTAGAGAGGTTTAACATAGGTTTTGGTGTTAATGATTATTCATAAAAGATTGCCCTTTAAATCCAAAAACAATGCCTATATTTCTTATATATGACCTTTACCCACCTCTCCTTAATATATCAATTTCCCATGTAGAGGTTACATGTTCCAATGAACATCTAAAAGTCCTTCTCTGGTTTGCATGCCTTCATTTTGTGTACCTGAAAGACCTTAAAACCACTTTTCATGTCTTTTATTGAAAACTATGACCTTAAAACTATGTGAACATGTTTTAAAAAACATATCATACCTTTTTATATGATTACATATACAAAATTGTCTTAAAAATTGATCATGACCCCTCATTAGGCCATACTCTCTCTATTTGCTCTTTATACCTTAACCTGCAAATCACATTAGGCCTTGAAACTAACCTTCATGTTTATTTTCATGTGATCTCCACATCACTCACATAATCAATAAACCTCTCTTTATTCATAAACAATTCCATATATCCTTCATATGTCTTGACAATAGATCATGATGCCTCATTAGGCCAAGTAATGTCTATAAGTGGTATAGTTGCATACTTGATATGTAGATCCTACCCCTATAGGCTCACCCTAAGACTCTATGAGTGATAAAATGAATCACATTCATGCTCAATAAAACTTATACATCCATTCATACCTATGTGCAATCATCTCATGAAGCCATCATACTCATACTTTCTCATAAGGTCTCTTTATGATATGACTAGTGCCATGACTAGGATCTTAAGCACTTGAAACTTGAAAACTAACCTTGAAACACTTCTAAAAGTATCTAAACTTATCTTGAATGATAACACAATTCTAAACAATATCTCATAATATTTTGCTTACTTACTTCACCAAACTTCACTATGCACACCTTCTCACTGGGTCTAGACTAGGCTTCTCAAGACATCTTGTACTCAAGAACTAGTACTCAAACATGCTTTAATGATCACTTGACCTAAAATTTAACATCAGCCTTGTCATAAACCAATATAATAATAATTAGGTTACCTTTAAATTCTCTCTTAATAGAGAGACATTAGGTTGCCTTCAAATTCTCTCTTGTCACATAGCTTCCTTGTCACATCAAACACACAAGCTCATACCTCAAAGACCACTCACTCACCAAGCATCTTCATTGGAAGTACCTTAACATCAACCTTGAAATCAATGACAAAAATTATCAAAATCCTTGATTATGTATCATTGGCTACCATAATTATACTTTCATTATAAATTAACTACCTTCCAAAATATGAAAAAAGGATAATTGCCAGTGATCAAATACTAGGAACAATTCACCAAGCTCTTGAAATATGTTCCTAGTATCAAAAGAACTAATGTTTTAGGATTTTTAAGTTCATCATGGGGATTAATCCTCAAATTTGTTGTAAATTTAATGTTCATGGACCAAATACCTATATAATATGAATAATTATTTATTCATTCAACCAATAAATGTTTACAATAGCTTCTGATTTATACATAGAACCATGTTCATAATAGAACTTGGATATAATAAACAAACTACCAAAATCATATAGGAATATCCACAATAAAAAATATATTTTATACTATCAACAACCTATCTCCCAAATATTACATGGGATATTTATGTTCCCATATTAACCTACTTATGGCTATCTACGGTGAGTAATGATAATTTAATCACATACATTATTATTTTACTATTTACTATGAGTAATTAAATATTACTCATTTATTTACAATGATAAATTCACCTCCATATTCCCCACCCATAATTGAGCATTATCTCAAGTGAACAGTAGATAAATTATCTGAATGTCTTAATTTTTTTTTGTGCAAGTGCTTTAGTGAAAACATTTGCACATTGTTGATTTTTTTAGCAATGTTAGAGTTAGATGTTATTATTCTAAACGTGTTCATGAATGAAATGAACTTGCACCTAAATATGTTTAGTGTGTTCATGAAATATTTGATTGTGAACATGCTTCATTACTCCTTCATGGTCTACATGAATAATTATTCACTAATTTTATGGTAGTCCAAATCCTTCAAGTATACATCTAATCCAGATTACTTCATAAATAGCCCCTACTACTGTACAATATTCTAATTTTGTGGAGGATCTTGAAACATGATTTTATTTCTTACTCCCCAATTATATTGGTCTAGATCCCAAAAATAATAAAAATCTTGAAGTAGATTTTTATCATCAATGTTCCTTGCATGATTTGAATCTAAATATCCTATCAAGAAAAATTTATCATTCTTCTTGTATTCTAGGCCAAAATCTATAGTTCATCTGATGTACCTTAATACCTACTTTGTTGATTTCTAGTGACTGACCTTAGGATCTTGCCTAAACCTTGAGAGATAATTGATAAAATATCTCATGTCTAGCCTAGTGTAGATAAGGGAAATGAGACTCCCTATCAACTATTGATATAGAATTGCATTTACATGTGGTGATGGATCTACTTGAGTCAACTGGAGTTTTGTCTTTGTAGGTGTGGTAATTGATTTGTTATCCATCATATGAAATTTCTCTATCATTTTCCTAGTATATTTGAGTTGAGACACAAAAAAAGTGATTTTGTATCTTTTAAACTTCTAAACCAAGTTAATAATGTATAATCTTAAGATCTATCATGTTGAATGATCGATTTAGATCTTTATTTGTTTATTCAATCATCTTCACTGAACTGCTAGTAATGACTATATCATCGTCATAGACAATGATAATTAATATCTCCCCACTTATTTTTTGAGGTAGAGATTAGGATCATATGGACTCTTTTTAAATCCATGTTTCAATATATGTTCATCAATCTCGATATACCATGCTCTGGGATCCTATTTAAGACCACACAGTGATTT
Organism: Torreya grandis; assembly: GCA_037957365.1. NCBI lineage: Eukaryota > Viridiplantae > Streptophyta > Pinopsida > Cupressales > Taxaceae > Torreya > Torreya grandis. The sequence continues at coordinate 855,089 of JARHVA010003725.1, read as the reverse complement.
GACAAGTCTAAAAACTTTATATTATTTTATTAATTTGATAAAACCTTTTGGCTGAGTCATGTAGACTTCTTCCTATAAGTCTTCATTAAGGAAGGCACTTTTCTCATCCATTTGATGGACTTTCGAACCAAACTATGTAGCTAGAGTAAAAATCATCCTGATAGTTTTGATATTTATTATGGGAGAAAATATCTCCTCATAGTCAATGCCTTATTTTTGACCATATCCATTTACAACCAACCTTGCCTTGTGTTTATCTAGACTACCATCTACTTTTTACTTCATCTTGAATATCCATTTGCATCTAATTGGCTTCTTCCTTTATGGAAGGTCTACAAGCTACCATGTTTTATTCTTCATCAATGAATTATATTCTACATCTATGGCATCTTTCCAAGGTCTACACTGTAGGTATTCCTAAACTATAGAGGGCTCTAAAGATTCAACAATTATACTTATTAAGTCCAATTTGACCTCTCTTCAAGCCATATTATGAGTCCTTGGTCTAGTTATGGATGTGTCTAGAACACCATCCAATTTTGCATCTATGAGTGTATTAGTATACCATTTAAGCATATGTTGGGTAGCTCTTATGGGCGGTAAGGTTGCACCATTATTCCTATCATCATTAAAATATTCATCTGGGAGATTACCATCTTTTGTATTTTCTATGATACTGATTTGATTATTAGGTGAGCTTGTAGAATGAACTTTTTCTTCTTTCTTTTCAAAAACTCAACATCCCTGCTAGTGTAGATTTGTTTGGTTTTTGGATCCATGAGTTTATAGGCAAGTGCTTCTTCATTTTACCCTAAGAACACATTTTTCTTGCTTTTATATCAAGTTTAGTTTGTTCTATTTTGGGAATGTGTTTATTTTTTTGGCATCCAATAACTCAAAGATGTTATATAAATGCTTTTTTACCTGACTGGGCTTCATGTGGAGTTATTCCATCAAGAGCTAGAATGGGAACTCTATTGAGTAGATATATGATAGTTTTAACTACTTCTGACCAAAATGCCTTTGTCAAACTTGAATCATGTTTCATACATCACACCATTTCCACAATAGTATAATTCCTCCATTCAAAAATTATATTTTTTGTGGTGTATGTGGAGGTGTCATTACTAGTGAATTCCCCCCATGATCTAAGTGAAGGTTATTGATTTTATGACCAAATTTTTTTTCAACATCCACTTTGAATTTCCTGAAAGTTTCAAAGGTTTGACTCTTTGTTTTCATATAGAAGACCCATATTTTTCTGTAATAATCATCAACAAAGAGCATGAAGTATTAAACCCAACATGGCTAGGTGTCATTGGTCTACATAGATTGGTGTGAACCAAATCAATTTTACCATTGGATTTATAGTTACTTTTTTAAAATGGAACTCTATGTTGCTTGCCTATAAAGCAATCATGACATTTGTCTATACCCTTTTTAAGAGTTGGAAATCCTATTACCATATTATAGTGATGGAGTGTGTCAAGATATCAAAAATTGATGTGGCCAAATCTTCTGTGCCATAATTGTGTCGAGTTTGTGTCATTTTTTATGAGTGCCTAATTATTTTTTGAATGAAATCAATCTGAAACATATGGTTCACATTGGATGCTCATGAGACAATTTTTGAATTTTTGGATTTATCTCTGATCAAACACATTTTCCTTCCACCTTTACAGTCAAATTCAATCATCAAATTGTGTTATAAGAGTTGATTGATTCATAACAAAAAAATTGTAAAACCAAGTACATAGAGAAAATATATTATTTTACATTTTTGTGTACCTAAATGTAAGGCAATGTTATCAATTCCTTGCACACTATATGAAGTATCATCACCCAAAAAAACATGATTTTTGTTGGGTGTGTCCTTCAAAGTTAAAAACCAATTTTTCTACCTATCATGTGTCAGGCTACACCCAAGTCAACATACCATATGTCACTTTGTGATGTGGATTCATCATGGAGATATGCAGATTACATGAAGTCTTATTCATCATCATGTTATTCCTATTTGATATTATTGCCTTATTGCTTTGATTTCTTCTGATAGGTTCCCTTTTTATGTCCCTATGGTTTATTGAATGTTGTGGGGGATGACTTTTAGTTAGTTTACTTTTGACCACTAGAAGATCCTTTCTTAAAGGTATTGAACTAGTAATCTTTGAGTTAGTATCCCTGATGACCACAAATGAGACATTGTTTTTTTATTTTCCTCCTTGTGAATTTTGCCTTGGATTTTATTTGGATAAAGACTTGATTAGTTTCTTACCTTTATATTTATGAGAAGCTCAAATATGTTCTTATTGGTTTTCATGAGTATTGAAAGACTCTTCTTGTTGCAACATATTTACCAATTTTTCAAAACTTGTGTTTTATTTTGTGACAATCAAAGTGGTCACAAAAATCTTGTATGAGGGTGGAAATTCTCTCAAGAAAATAAGAACAAGAGAGTCATCTAAAATAGTCTCACCCAAGGATTGAAATGATGCCCTCAGAGTTGAAACACATCTTAAAAGGCCTCCACTTTTTCACTAGATCTCAATTTGAGAGAGTGGAGTTACCTCTACAAATTTAGAATAGTGATCTCATTTTTGGCTTCATATATAGTTTGGAGCTTATCCCAAGATTCTTTAGCTATTTTGGCTTCACGAACATGTGGCTAGACTTTATTCAATACTCTAAACATGATTATCAACTTATCCTTCTAGTTGGATTTGTCAAACATATATTATTGATCAACATTTATTGCATATCAGGTATAAGAGCCACCTACTATAAACCAAATTTCTTCAAATTCTAGTTGACTTCTGAGCTTTATCTTTCAAGAAAAATAATTTTTGCCTTTGAGTAACTGTGAATCTAGTAGAAAGAATTTTGGATCCTGTGAATCCATTATCAAGACTATGGGTGATGGATTAATTCCTTATCACTCCAAGTATATAGGTATCCATTTATATATACCATCAGTATGATATACCAAATCTTTCTTTATATGCACCCTTCTTTTATACCCATCAGTACGTGGAAGAAGCTCACCCATTTTTAATACCTAGTGGTGCATGAAATAAATGTTAACATACATGAAATAGAATGATATGTGGTACTTATATAGTACTTAAAAGGGTTCATCCAATCACTAGCACCTACTTAGATGAAATTCCTCATACATGCACATAATTTCATTATATACTTAGAAATTTCACCTTCAGGATTTATGCCTTTTAATTATAATGAATGGGTAAATGAATGGAAGGCAATGATTTCATGTGCCTTATTTCTCACTTATGATTTAAAGGGTTGATGCCTAGACATCATTGTTGTAGCTATGTTAGGTGTTGTATGTAGTAACTTAAGTATGACAAAATTACCCATAAATGTGAGTCACAAGCATAGTTATGACTGAACACTACAATTGAGTTTAAAACTTGTGATTTTGTGCAATTTTTACAATAAATAAATTTACACTTCTTTAAATACAATCTTAAAATTAAATTTACAATGCTTTTCAAAAATAAATTTGCACTCTTTTCCCAAAAAAATGAATTTTTTGCATTTTTTTGTTGTTTTTGGACTTTTTTTTGCCTCTTTTGGAAAAAAAATCACTTTTTTTTTAATTTTTCCTTTTCCCTTTTTTAAAAAAATAAAAAAACCAAAGTTTACAAAGTATGAAATTCTTTGCTAACTTAGTTAGTTGTAACTAAGTTTAACATTATAGCTAAATATAGCAATTCTACTAAAAAAGTTTGTTGGGGGGTTTTGAGCCCATGACCAACCTTGTGTAACTATGGATACTTACCAATAGACCTACATATCTTGGTTATCATGCAAATTCAAGGCAATTATTAATATTCTAGTTGGATGGCCTTTTAGGCTATAAATCTAAGATGGAAGAGGGTCAGACTCGTGGCCTCTCCTCTCTAGGGCTTTCAACTACATTTGGATAGAGGCTTAGGTGGTTTTGAACTTGTGAATACTATTTCAAAATGTTCAACTTAAGTTTTAAAAGCCTACATTTTTAGAAAAAATAAAAAACAAACCCTAATTTATTTAGGGGTACCTTTGATATGTTGAGGCATCATTTATTTGTTGTGATCTCAAAATGTTATAGCCAGCTTCTGAAGGACCATGCCCTAGCTCACCAAGATGGATTCCCTTCACTGGGAAACTTGCCAAATTTACATATGAGACACTTTTATTTTTTCCAGATGGTTATCAATTGAATTTTGCACGTTGTTGACTTGATGTTCATCAGACTATGTTTGAATGGTGGAAGTATTCTTCAATCTGAAGTGAGCCATGAAATGTTGGGTCTATTTGAAAATCTAATACAAAATTATTGGCCATATATGATTATAAATCCCACTAGAATGTATCCCACTATTAATATAATATTGATAAATATATTGAAGATTACATAGGCTTGGGTAACTCCTCATCTAGCACACCAAATACACATAAATTATGAATGAAAGTGGAATGTTTTTTTGTTACTTCTCTAGTGAAAACAAGGAGTGTTTGATCTTCTCCCTTCACATAACAAAGCTCTGAAATTTACTTTAAACTTCTTCTCAATGAGAACATAGGCTTCTCATTTTCACAAGTTCAGAGATATTTCAATCGCTCTAATACTAGATATAGAAGATGAACAATTTTTTATTCATTCATCCAACAAATGTTTATACTAGCTTATGATTTATACATATAAGCATGCTCATGATAGAAATTAGATATAATAAACAAACTCCCAAAATCATACAAGAATATCCATAATACAAAATATAGTTTATATTGTCAACAACCTATCTCCCAAATATTACATGTGAAATTTATTTTCCCATATTAACCTACTTATGGTTGCCTACAGTGAGTAATGACAATTTACTCACGTACATTATTATTTGCCTATCTGTTGAGTAATTAAATATTACTCATTTATTTACAGTGATGAATTCACCTAAATAATACCATGGATTAGGTTTTCGAGAAAGCTATTAAATAAGAGAAAAAACTCAAATCTCTTGTTGAATTCAAAGACAAGTACCAAAATATGTTTGGTGGCCCTAAGACTAATTTCAAAAATAAAAATTATAATCATATTGGGAATTCCAAGATTAGATTTAATAATCAGAATACAAGGTTTAGTAACACTTGTGGAAATAATATACCTAGAAATGGTTTTAAAGAAGGATCCAAGGGAGTCAATCAGTCTGAAAGAGAAGGACCACATGGTGGATGTTTCACATGTGGAGGGATCACTATGATAATGACTATCCTCAGTGGAATATAGGTAACAAGTACAATAATCCTTCTACATCCTCATCACACCAGAGAACCTTTCATCAATGAATCCATCTAGATATTAACAATCATCAAGATAATTTTCAAGTCTCTCCCATCAAAGTTTTAGGTACCTTGTTTGGAAATCATATTCTCATCTTAATAGCTATCGGAGCCACTAAATGTTTGATCTCTCCTAGTATGCTAAATAAAATACCTAAGAAGGTTGGTCATATGGAAAATGTTTGGTCAGTGCAGTAGGGGAATGAATCTATAGTCAAGGTAGATAAATGTATTATAGAGATAGAGGTGAGATTACCTAATTAACCATAATAGTATATTTTTTATATCACCATGAGGATCATATGATGTCATCCTAAGAGTGAATTGGATTTATAAGCATGAAGCAAAATTTGACTACTTCTCCAAGAAGGTTGAGTGGTTAGATGAATTGGGAAATCAAACCCAAATCCAAGGTGAAAATAAAGAGTTGAAATTAAGAAAAAATTAAGCCATTCAATTTAAGAAGGCTCAACAAAAGGCATGCCAAGAATTATTGGTCAAAGTCGATGAAATCAAATAAACTAGAGAGCCTACCTTTGTAAACTACCCCTTTTTACAAGAATATCATGATGTTTTTCTAGAAGAGTTATTGGGCTTACCTCCAAAAATAGAATTAAACTTCATGATTGACATCATTTTAGTATTGGAGCCCCAATCCAAGGCCCCTGATTGGATGATAATGAAATATCTAGTTAAATTAAGATCCTAACTTCAAGAAATGTTGACCAAAGGGTTGATTCAACTAAGTGTTTCACCATGGGGTGCACCTATGGTGTTTTTAAAGAATAAGGATGGGACTCTTTGCCTATGCATAGATTACAAGATGTTGAATAAGTCAACCATTAAGAACAAGTATCCCATTCCTCGTATTGATAACCTTTTTGATCAAATGTGAGGTGCGATGGACTTTTCTAAGATTGACTTGAGAGTTGGGTACCGTCAATTAAAGATAAAATAGGAAGACGTTCCTAAAAATACCTTTAAAACAAGATATGGGCACTATGATTTCATTGTGCTTCCTTTTGGGTTAATAAATGCACCTTAAATGTTCATGAATCTCATATAAAATGTGTTCAAGGTTTATCTTGATCAGCTTATGCTTTTTTTTCTCGATGGCATTCTAATCTACTCCAAAAGTGAAGAAGAACATATTGAGTGTTTACATCTAGTGTTATAATTCTTATGAAAGCATAAACACTTCAAAAATTTGGCAAAATGTGATTTATTTTAGATAAAGGTGTACTACATAGGTCATGTTATTTCAATAGACAAAATTTATGTAGATCCAATAAAAATTAGAGCCATAATGGAATGGCCATCACCCAAGAATGTGCATGAGGTGTGTATATTTTTAGGCTTAGCAGGGTACTACAAAAAAATTGTACAAAAATTCTCCAAAATAGTTAACCCATTCACTTCCTTAAAACAAAAGGAATAGGGTTTTATGTGGGATGATGTGTGCAAAATCCTTTCAAACCATGAAGGATAAATGGATAGTTTTTTGTGATAATAGATGCTTCAGAGGATGGTTTAGGTGGAGTGATAATGTAGGAAGGCTCATTAGTAGCATTCAAATCAAGGAAAGTGAAGCCTTCTGAGGCTAATTATGCTCCACATGATTTGAAATTGGTCATAATTATGCATGCCTTATAATTTTAGAGGCATTGTTTTATGGGTAAACCATTCAAGCCCAAAACAAACATTCTATGGATCAAGTACATCATTACTCAACCCAACCTAAATGTGTAAGGCATTGGTTGGAGTTTCTATCAGATCATGATTTTGACATCAACTATATAAAGGGAAAGGAAAATAGGTTTGTGGATGCTCTTAGCCATAGAATGTATATAAAGTAATGGATACTATCATGAGTACCTTCTAAAACTAAGTTTTGAATTCATCACCAAGAGATGGATTATACAAGCAAGTCAATAAATCTCTAATAGAGAATCCTCAAGATCATAGATATAAAGGATTTTAATTTGAGAGTGATATGTTTTTTATTTTCAATGGGAGGATCTACATTCCCAATAGAGAAAATTTGATGGTGGTCATACATAATGATTTGCATAACACTCCCTATTCAGGCCATCCGAGTGTAACAAAGCTCATGGAAGAAATAAAACCTTTATATTTTTGGAAAAAAATCGCTAAAAATGTAGCTGATTTTATTTCTAGATGCTTGAAATGTCAACGGGTTAAGGTTGAACATGTGCATCATACTGGGTTTTTATATCCATGCAACATTTCAAAATAGAAGTGGTAAATCGTTAATATGGACTTTGTCCAAGGGATGCCTATGAAAAGAAACTAACATGATATTATTATAGTGGTTGTTGATAATTCAACAAGGTCATACATTTATTCCTAGGAATTATGATGATGACACACCAATGCTAGAAAAAATAATTTTGAAATATATTTACATGCTACATGGGTTTCTATAAAATATATTTTTAGATAGAGACATTTGTATGACTTCAATGTTTTGTAAAAATCTTAATGCAGCCATAGGCACACAATTAAACTTCAATACAACCTATCATCCAAAAATAAATGGACAAACTGAAAGGATTAATTAGGGTTTAGAGGAATTTGTAAGAATGTATTGCATGGATAAATAATACAAATAGGATGAGTATCTTCCACTAGTTTAGTTTGATTATAACAACTCATTTCAATCAACTTTTAAAATAGATCCTTTTAAAGCATTATATGGTAGAAGGTGTACAACACCTATCATTTAGGACAAATTAGAAGATAGAGTGGTTTGTGGACCTGATATGATCACTAAAATGGAAGAATAAGTGAATATAATTAGGCAAAGGTTGGTTGACGCCAATGATAGGCAGAAAAGCTTTGTTGATTTAAAATTGAAAATAAGGTAGTTCTCAGTTGGAGACAAAAAAATTATGTGAGTCAAACCCTGAAAGATTTCTATTAAGTTGGGAAATCAGTCAAACTAGCCCCTAGATATTTGGGACCCTTTGAGTTTCTATAAGTGATAAATGATGTACCATAAAATCTTTCTTTTCCACCAACCTTAGCTCAAATTCATAATTTTTTCCATGTATCTTATCTAAAAAATTATGTAGTTGGTCCTTTGCATGTTCTTGATTGGAATGCATTACAAATTTTGGATCTAGGATGGGTAACACTAAAACCAATAATAATACTTGAAACACACAAGATCAACTTATGTAATAGAGAAGTATCACAATGCAAGGTCTAATGGGACTAGTATTCCTAAGATAGTGCCACTTAAGAGGACCTTCAAAAGTTTGAAAAATTGTTTCCTCATCTATTTGTTGATATTTTTTGTTGAACAATATACATTTTAAAACATGTTTAATTTATTTATTTTAATGACATTGGAATGATGACCCTTTTAGGGGGAAGGATATTACATCATGTACTACTCCTCATGAATAACATTGGTTTTTAAATAGATGTTAGACAAATTAATCTGGCTAGTTGAACTATATAATTAGGAATGTTCTATGTACTTGCTTTAATTGATAGGATACGAAACACCGAAAGCATACAGTTGATTACCAAACCAAGCAACTTAATATGCGAAAATTAACCAGAATCACAAGTAACTAGAATTCAGAATAACACATGATATGAGAAACAATACACAACTTGTATTAATACTTATACAGAAAAGAATACAATAAAGAAGATGCCACTTCTTCTCCACCACCTCTTCAGAGGCTTGCCACACCTAAGTGAACAGTAATTCTCTCCTCAAAGCTCTCCCTCTCAGGTCCCAACACATAACTCAAACACAGAGTTGGTGTTCACCTCCTGTGCTCCATGCACACCACAAGTGCTCCACGCACTCCACAAGTACTCAATGTACTTCAAGTAGATCTCCCATGAACCTGCAACAACCTGCAATTCAACAGACCATACTTATGGAAGGAACTCCCTTGCCTTCCTCTTTGCTCTATCCGAGTACACACCTGTACTCTAAGTAGATCCTGCCTGATACTGCTCCCTGTTGTGTTGCTGTCCTATCTGATCTTGCACACCTGCAAATCAACCTGGTTCTACACACCTGTGAACCTTGACCTTGCACACACATACACCTGCAGATCAACGATCTTACTTACCATGTAGATCTCCTATATAGGCCATGCACCTGTGACCAAGATCCTACACACTTGAAGAATCTTGCTGACTCTCCAAAACTAGCACCCACCCTAGTACTGTTGTGGAACTAGGAGGAACACCCTTGCTCACCTCACACACAGAAGGAGCTAACTTTGCTCGACTCAAACTAGAACACCTTTACAAAACAACCATGAGTCTATTATATAGATCTCATCCAAACAATGACTAAACATCTAATTACAATAATTAGATCCGCAGCTCTCAGTCTAAAAATAGATCTAATCATGCAAACACTTGGTTCGTTAGCTAACTGCCCATAATAAGCTCACAGTCGAACCACACAGGCGACCGACGTCGGTCCCTGTCTGCCTGGGGGTCACCAACACCAGCCGATCCATGACCGACGTCGGTTGCTTCCTGTCTCCTACCTGCCGACGTCGGTTGGCCAGACCAACGCCAGAGACTGTGACACTCTGTAACTCATCTGCAACCTCCTCCATGTCTGCATCAGTGAAGCTTTTAGCTCCACAACCTAACAATCTCCCACTTGGAGATAAACAGCTTCATTGTACCTGTACCTGTACTCCGTCTAATCTGTTTCCTAGTTTGTATCCCTCTTCAAGCTCAACCCTGAAGACAACCCACCACACACACTATGATGTACCTCTTGTCATCCGAGTACCCTGCCACATCCGAACCTACAAACACTTGTAGTGAAGTCCTGACCCTGCATAGCATGAATCCCTACTGCTAGTCCCTCTCAAATACCTAAGAATCCACTTCCCCGAATTGGCTCCTAACTCTCTGACAGCTCCCACTACATGGGAATACTCAGGTCTATACCAGACCTCATGTGATTTTGGACACTGTACCTGTCCAGCCCTTAGTGTGCTTCGGCTCTGCATCCTGAACCTCACCAACACCTAATTCACATCAGCTCCCACTGGAGACAAAATCAACCTGTGATCTCCATGTCTCCCATGTCAAAGAATTCTGCTGCTCCAAACTCCTCATGACATGCCACTGAACTAACCTTACCCTTAGCTCAGCAAAACCCTGTATGTACAATCCTGCTAGCAAAACATACCATCCACATACAGCAACATAATGATGTCGCGACTCATCATCCACCTGGTAAGACAAACCACAGTATTTACCCTGACATTGACTGAAGCCATGCTTCGTCTTCCACCTGTCAAACCCTGTACCACTGTCCTGCAGCTCCTCAAGACCATATACCTAGTCTTCCATCTCACGTGTCCGTTCACTCTATTCTTCAACTAAGGAATCCATTCGTCTCTGTGTTTTTATCCAGCTGACATCTCTACCCAAAACACCTGTTTGGTTTTCCTCCAAGGAATCACATCCTCATCCATGCCAAGCTCCCACCTGTTTCCTGGATCCTTCCTGCTCTACAACCAGCAACGAGTATAAAGAAGAGGAACAACGAATTTGAGGGCCTACTTATGTCTTCAGTCCTCCATATGGGTGTTTGAGACTCCTTGACAGTGTGTTGTCCACCCAAAATCTGTTATAGTGACCGACCTCGGTCACTCCACAGTCTGCATCCGATCGACGTCGGTCCTCCTGATCGACATTGGTCTTACCCTGCCCGACATCATCAGCTTCAGTCTGCACATGACCGACATCAGCACCTGTCTGTTCGACGCCAGTTCCTCCTGATCGACATCGGTATCTGTGTTCGCCTGTGAGTGATGACTTTTTACCCGCGAGCTCCTTTGAATCAAAACCCATGTCCAAACTGCCCTGCTCAGAAGTATCCATCACCATCCACTGGTTTCTGTCCACCATCTCCTCCAAGTACACCAAGGCTTTCCAGTTCTTAAGCCTGTCAAATATATCTGTCTTCCACTTAAGAACATGCATCTCCTTCCTGCTCATGTGACCAAGCCTATGAAGCCACATCTCCACAATAGAAGAAGAATCAGTAATAAGTAGATAAAGAGTACCTGTTTTCTTACCACCAACTAATTCAAGTGCATCCGCTGTGAGAGTTCTTATGCATCTCTCATCACCCAATCTTTTTGAATAAATTAGCCATATCTCCAAACCTAGGACCTGCATGACCTTCATCAACACCTGTGTGTTGGCCGCCTGCAATTTTAGCGTCACTTCCCCTTTGCCAATTCTTTGGCAAGGCTCACCAGCTCCTCTACCTGGGGCTGCATGGAAAGAGGCAACCGAATCTTTTATCCAAGATTCAACTTTATCCAAGAAACCTCCAAAATCATCCTGTGCAATAACACCTGCAACATCTGCGTCTTCAGTTCCTTCATGCTGATCTGCTACCAACCAACAATAATCTTTTACCTGCTCTTTCTTTCCATAGGACCGTGAGTAACCATCTGTGCTTTTCAACTCCTCCATTCTTAGCTTACTTTCATCTACCATTGCTCTACTCCCACTCAATCAGAAACCCCTGAGAGTGACCTGTAACCAAACACAAAACCTGCTCCCTGCAACCTTAGCTCTGATACCACTTGATAGGATACGAAACACCGAAAGCATACAGTTGATTACCAAACCAAGCAACTTAATATGCATAAATTAACCAGAATCACAAGTAACTAGAATTCAGAATAACACATGATATGAGAGACAATACACAACTTGTATTAATACTTATACAAAAAAGAATACAATAAAGAAGATGCCACTTCTTCTCCACCACCTCTTCAGAGGCTTGCCACACCTCAGGTGAACAGTAATTCTCTCCTCAAAGCTCTCCCTCTCAGGTCCCAACACACAACTCAAACACAGAGTTGGTGTTCACCTCCTATGCTCCACGCACACCACAAGTGCTCCACACACTCCACAAGTACTCAATGTACTTCAAGTAGATCTCCCATGAACCTGCAACAACCTGCAATTCAACAGACCATACTTATGGAAGGAACTCCCTTGCCTTCCTCTTTGCTCTATCCGAGTATACACCTGTACTCCAAGTAGATCCTGCCTGATACTGCTCCCTATTGTGTTGCTATCCTATCTAATCTTGCACACCTGTAAATCAACCTGGTTTTGCACACATGTGAACCTTGACCTTGCACACACATACACCTATAGATCAACGATCTTACTTACCATGTAGATCTCCTATATAGGCCATGCACCTGTGACCAAGATCCTACACACTTGAAGAATCTTGCTGACTCTCCAAAACTAGCACCCACCCTGGTACTGCTGTGGAACTAGGAGGAACACCCTTGCTCACCTCACACACAGAAGGAGCTAACTTTGCTCAACTCAAACTAGAACACCTTTACAAAACAACCATGAGTCTATTATATAGATCTCATCCAAACAATGACTAAACATCTAATTACAATAATTAGATCCACAGCTCTCAGTCTAAAAATAGATCTAATCATGCAAACACTTGGTTCGTTAGCTAACTGCCCGTAATAAGCTCACAGTCGAACCACACAGGCGACCGACGTCGCTCCCTGTCTGCCTAGGGGTCACCGATGCCGGCCGATCCATGACCGACGTCGGTTGCTTCCTGTCTCCTACCTGCCGACGTCGATTGGCCAGACCAACGCCAGAGACTGTGACATCTGCAACTCATCTGCAACCTCCTCCATGTCTGCATCAGTGAAGATTTTAGCTCCACAACCTAACATTAATTTCATTATTGTTTTGATACATGAGTATTATATGATGATATTGGTGTACATAGTTATATGTATATATAATTTTAGTATCAGTGTTGTGATATTGGGAACTGTATGCTGAAATTATTTTATTATTAAATAAGCAAGTGTTCATTTAATGTGTTTACATTATATATTCCAGATATCTCTCTTTTTATGGATTAGACTAACTACTTTTTTTCTAATTAGGTGGATGAAGGATAGTGTACCCCTCACAATAAGATGCAGAGGGAGGGATTCATAGGGAAAGGGTGGTAGATCATCGTAGTTTTAGGCAAAAATAATGAAGTCTAAAACAATCACACATGCACTCATGATTTATTGTTTGATATCTTATTTCACTTATTGTGTCTTAACTTGAGTGATTATGTGCATACATAATTACTTTTGGGGATGATTGTTGATTATTTTAGTGATTACTAGATTATGTTGGGATACTTTTTTATTATTGCTTAGTTGTATTAATAATATTTTTTATTACATTGGTGTGCAAGACTATGTTACATCATGCAAAGTAGCATTAACTTATTGTGAAGATTTCATTGTGTGTCATCAAAGTTTCATGGTCATAACATGTGATTAAATTGAGAAAATATTGAAGAACCCCTTTTTGGAGGTCATTAGACCCATAAAGGATCCTTGGACCCCCTTATGGCATATTTGATTTACTTAAAGATTAGATTGTTTTAAAATTTGCTTGGAATTAAAATATTTTATTTCATAGTGATTAAAATATTAATTTTTATGGATTGAGAGAAAGGCATGATTAGGTTTTAAGTCAGGGATATTGTTTAGAGTAGTATTTATTTAGGGAAAGAAAAGGGTAATTTTTGGGGGTTATTTAATGGATGAATATTTTATATTTTGGGGGGGGGGGGAGAACAAGGAGTATAGTGGTCTTTGGAATCATGACATGCTGGGAAGATGACAAGCTACCATTTGGACAAGAGGTTTTAATTGTAGTTATGGTGGCCAGTAAGGAATTTTGTGGATAAAAGAGGGGAGGTTTTAGTAAAATATAGGGATGAGTAGAGGAAAAAGAAGAACATGTTTTTGAAGGAGAAGAAAATGTTTTTGGAACATGTAGAGGACTTGTAAGGGGATTCTTGGTCTCCATTTTATGTTTACAGGCAAGTAACAAATTTTGTTGATTTGGTTTTTTTTTTAAATGTTTACGGGTTTTTCCATTGTGATTTAATGTTAAACCTTGTTGGAAAAATTAAAACTAAAAAACCCTAGATGTGAAAATGAGCTAGAAATAGAAGATAGGGATCAAAATTCTCTTTTAGTTTCTTCATACTTATTCTATATTAGAATCCTGTTAAAATATATATTGGGTTTTATTTTTAGTGAAAATGGTTATTTTTATAGTTAGAGGATTCATTGTCTAAGTTGTTGTAGTTTTTAGTTCACTGTAAAAAAAAGTAGTTGAAAACCTTCATTATGTGCTTTGGGGTGACGGTTCACCCTCACCTACAAGGCCATAACAAATATCTAGTTCGGTTTATTTTATGATTTACATTGGTAACTATTTTTGAGTGGTCATTAGCATTTCTAAGCGTCATTTAGAGAAATTATAGGTTTATTTTTACACCTGTATGTGGTGGAAACAACCATATACAGGCCCTAAGATGGATTCACTTACCTCAAAATATAAATTAAAACTTGTAGCTCATTTTTGTAAACATGTAAGGTTATGAACTATTGTTCAAAATTGAGTTATTGATGGTGTAATATGTATTGTAATCTTCATTTCCTTTTTCATTGTATGTGTTTTAAATTAAAAACCATCACTATGAGCATCGAGGTAAGGGTTCATCCTCACTCACAAATCCATAATGAGGGACAACTCAATGCTTGTTTTATTTTCTATTGATCACAATGATTAAATTAGGTTTAGATGTGACTAGGTGCATTTTTAAAAGGCTTTAAGTCAACTATAGACCTGTAGGTGCATATGGCGCTACCAAGTTTCACAGAGGATAAATTGCATGTTTTTTTTAGACCTATAGGTGGTGGTAACAACCACCAACAAGCTTAAATATGGGCTTCACTACCTTATAATATAGATTAAGGATTGTAGTGTGTTGTTGTTAACTTGAAAAGTTAAAGAACTATTATTATGGTTGATTTATTAATGATTGAGTGTGATGTGAATTTTCCCTTATAGAATGTCTTGAAGCAATAATAAAGTGTGAATATAGATGTATTAAAAAAATTAATTTGAAATTGGGAAATGGATGTTTGACTATATATTATGAAGGAATCATTGATTGAATATAAATAGATTGGGAATAGTAAAATGAATGTTTGGGTATGTGTTATAAAGGAAATATTGATTGAATACAAATAGACATATTGTTAATGGCCTGAATGTCTTAATAAGATAAACATCCCATATTTTATTGGCTTGAATAGATATTTATTTATTTATAATGGATTTAGATTGTGATACGGTTTTGATACAAGATAATTAAAAAATATTTCCATTGGGGTTGACTATAAATAAATTGTATTATTAAGTTATGGAAATTTCTATAAGTTAATTGGGATGACTGTATTCAATCATAGCTTTTAGCTTGGAGATGTAGTGTTTTTTAGGGAGTCTTGTATACTAATTAGAGGATGACCGAATAGTATCATATTTAGTTTAAGAGAATTTTGTGTGATGTTGGAATAAATCCTTGTTATGAGGAATTTAGGTGAATATGATTTTATTTACAATTTATTCTTAGTATGAGCTTGGTTAATAGCATGAAATTACATTTGTTAAAACGTATTATTATTATAATCATTTTTATAAGTGTGTTTATGAAGTGTTTCTATTGCATACTCCCTTATTGGATTATACTAGCTTAAGGGACTTATAAGCTATAGTGAACTATGTTAAAGAGTCATTTGTGGATACTAAGTAGAATCACAAAGAATAAAATTTTATGAATTGTCTTGTTTGGTGTAGTTATGAAGTTTTACATATTATAACCATTTAAATCTAAGTATGAGTGTATACATACATATGTTTAAAAATTACTACTTGGTGCATAATTGTAATTATCACTATAGTTGTCATTAAGTATTTAGGTGCCATGATGTATGATTTTAGAAAAATCACATATGAAAAAATATGGCATGAGATTTTAATTCCTTATAAATATTTTTTGTGGTAATTTTTACCTTTCATGTTGAATTGTTATGAGTTTAAAATCTAGAAAAGACCTACATAAAATATTTTAGTTATTTGGACTACTCAAATAGTTACATTCTACTAGTTTGTTTATAAATCATCCACCATGATAAGGGATAATGAGTAGCGAAGGTTGGACATTGCATAAAAGTGATCATTATTAGTTATCATGTAAGATGATGTATTTAGAAGAGAGTATTGTCTGGTGGAATAATCATCAACTTCAAATCTAATACCATAATAAAAACTTTATCCAAAGTAATGTTATAGTTTTATTGATTATCTATCCATAGTACATTCTAGTTTACATGCATGTGTGACGTCATATTAGATAGACGATGTTTTACATGGTTTGTATGGTTGTTGGATGTGATAATGATTATACAACACATTATTCTAGATTTATTTTTGAACTTTGCATCACTGTTATCTACCCCTTTATGAAGGGAATGGCCACTCTCGGTGGGGAGGTGTGTGGAGGACTATTGGTTTGTGGTTGGAGGAAAAGTGATTATATGATGCTCTCCCTCCTTATACTTGAATCTATATCTTTATAGATATATGCTCATGAATACTATTTTATTGATGTGTTGTAATATAAAAGCTCTATTATACTATTAAATTTGTGTAAATTGACATTATTGTATGATTTGATAAAGGCAGTAATGGTTATGGCTTAAATGAACATATATTATACATAATTACAATAATGGTTGTCTTTATTTATTTTAGATGTTAAATTTTAAATTGCTATTATGCATTGATGTATTTGAGGTTGGAATATTATAATTATTTGTACTCTTAAAACCCACATTCACATGTTGTTGCATACTCTTACTATATTTACATCCTTGTTTATAATTAATGCTTATTAATGTAATGTGACAATGGTGAAACTGTAGTTATATATATCTCAAATTATAATCATTAAATTATGGTTTTATGTGGATGTCTATACAATATGAATGTGTTGTTAGTATAAAACTAAAATGTATAAAAAGTATTAAGTAATATGATTTAACAACATATGGTTATTAATGATCGGGTTACACGAAAATAAAAATAAAAAAGAGTAAATTCTTAGTAAGACCAATTGGGTCTTAACATTTTTTAACATCTATAAAAGGTTTACTTTTTATTATAGGTTAGTAGAGATGAACAAAAGAAAGGTGCCCAAGATATATTTTCCAATGTTCTTGCTTCTACCATTACATCCATTCCTATTTCTAAACCTACATTATCATCCTTTGGCATGGTAACATCACTTGGTCTCCAAAATTTATCTATGACTACTCATGTTAATTACACCTCTCCAATTACCTCTCCAAATGCTTCTCTTGAGCATATGTTTCTTTCCTTACAAGCTAAGCTAGCTAACATTGAGAAAACTATTTCTCATGTTAGACCCTCTATGGACTCATGTTCCTTTGTTGCATAACCCTTTAGCACCAAAAGTTTCATCTTATCCATTACCAATTGGATTTTTTGATCTTAATCTTCCTCTATATGAAGGTAAAGGTGATCCTGAATAACATTTATGTGTATTCAATGCACCTTGTCTAGACTATGCAGATAATGAATAAATGTTAACAAAGCTCTTTCCAAGAAGTCTCAAAGAATATACTCTTAAATGGTTTTATGATCTTCCCATTCAATTATTAAAGGATTTCAATCCCTTTTAAAATTAGTTTTTAACACGCTTTTCCATCAACATTGCTGAAAAGTCATCTTATGCTCAAATTAGAAAGCTAAAACAAGGATCTAATGAAATAATTAGTGGATATCTGCTAAGAGACAATACTATGCTATCAAAAATGACAAATAAAATGGATGATAATGAGATCCAATATATATTTACTTAAAATTTAATATCTCCACTTCAAGATTCAATTATGTTTCATAAGTTCAAATATTTCAATGAGTTGTACCATACAATTGAAGAGCGTGAGTTCAGTTGCTTACTTTGAAAAATCTTAAATATACTTAAAATACTCCTAATTCAAATGTAAAGTTTCAAATTAATCCAAAATATAAGAGCAAACCAAATGAAAGAAAGAATCAAGTAAAGGTTACAGTTAATGCCATCTCACAACCAACACAAAAGTTTTAGTTACAAGCTCCAACAAAGAGGCAATTTTCCAGTTTACCTTCACCTCATGTATTACTGAAAAAATTACTTGAATATAATATAATTAAACTTCCTCCACCAATAGAAGTGGAAATTTATAGACCACAATCTAATTTTTTAATGTAAATTCATATTGGGACTACATTAGACGTATTGGTCATTCTACAAACAAATATTTCAAGTCACAAGAACATTTTTAATATTAGAACACCTACTAAAGAGGCTAGGCCATAAACAAATGACAAATAAAATCTCAAAATTTACAAATATCCTTTTCCAAATCATGAAACAAAAAAAAGGATAATTTTGAAGTAAATTAGGCATATAATGGTCATCCTCCTCCTACATATGGACATACACTTGATAACATCATTGGTATAGTTAAAATTAAACAAACATCATGTCTTATGATCACATTTACTAATAGTTAAATTATTTATGATGATTCAGATAGACATGCACTCTTTATTCAAGCATATGTTGATAATTAATATATACATAGTTTTATGATTGACAATGGATAAAATGAAAATGTGTATACTATAACACTCCTTTATTCCCTTAGTTATACATAGCAAGATTTATAGGATACTTATAGAGTTTTAAAATTATTTTATGGACATACACAACATACTATTGAGCATATAGTACTACCTTTACACATGGTCCCTCTCATAGTGCCCACCCTATTCTTAGTTATACAAAGCACATGGGTCTTTGGTATGCTATTAGGATGCCCTTTAATACAAGATATTAGAACAATATCTTCTATAAAGCATAAATATCTCAAATATATTCATGATAATCATGTTGTAAAAATCCCAAGAATCCAATATGAATATTATTTATAACTAATGGTCATTACTTCTATATAAAAACTTTTTAGCACAATCATTGAGCAACATGGTAATGAAATAGTCTATAAAACTATTCAAAATCATGATCTACATATTCCAAAGCATAATAAAAAATCAGTTTCTCTATCTAATTATGATAATGATAGATTTAAATGTGAACATATTTATTTAGTTTTAAAGAGCACAATATGTTATCATAAGCAAAAAGTGGCACATAAAAAGAGGTCTTCATCTCTTAAAGCATGACATGGTATTACTAAAGCTTCAACACAAGTATAGGTTATCACACCTTCTCATATTTCACATGAGGATACAAGTTTACATGGGATATGAGTAGTGATTCAAAGGGTTAAATTGCAACATATGTTACTTATTCATATTCAAAAGCATTACGCTTGGCATTTTTTCTTCACAATAATTCATTCCTTCATACAATGTAGTTGGGTTTACATATGTGCATCCTCTTGATGAGATACTTGGTTGGACATAACTTCATAATTCCTCCAAATCCATTAGTTGGGTTAAGTATCTTGATTTGTTATACTTCTATTTGTACATAGCTTCTTTGCTTTTACTTCCTTGTGTTGAGGTTAACATACCCCCATTTCTGAAAAATGGGGACCCTTATGTTAAATTATGCAAATTTATACCTTAACTTTGAAAAAACACTTGATTAGAGTACCATTATCATCTTTTCACATCATATTTATTTGAATATCATCCACACATGGTTCTCATGTGGATTAATTGACTTATTTTCAAGTGATCATGGTTTTACCCCTTCTAATGTTGCTAATAATGGTTGCTTGTGTTTCTGTATTGCAGGATCAATAGAATCTCATTTGGGAATGAACATGTTTAGAGTTTTGTGCTTCAATGCTAAATTGATATTTTACTAGCCTTTCAGTTGTCAAAGATTAATTCAATTTATTTTGTGTCATGTTAAAACCCCAGTCAAATGTTTTAACCTAGGTCCCTTTTGAATTAAATTTAAATTTGCTTAGGAATAATTTGCATGAAAATAATTACTTATACTATGGACTTAATTTAATTTTTATCCTAAGGCTTAGTCATATTTTTCAACATGACCAAATCTTAGTCTAAAAATCTTATGCTTGGTCCCTTTATATACCATGACCCCTTTGTCTATTTTATTATTAGCATGGTCTAGCTAAATGCATGGTCCCTTTCATTATGTTCTAAACTTAGCTTAAGATTTAATCATAAGGTTTTAATTCATGTTTATTAAAATGAATAAAAACATTAGTCTTAAGACTTTATCCTAAGTTCCATGTGTTTCTCAGACCTGACTTAAACATTTTTATTGCACGCAAGATCAATGGTACATATTTGTTTGGGAAAGATAGATCTAATGGTGTGAGTTAAGTTAAGACTTAAACAGATCCCCAAAACAAGTGAGAAGGTGACAAGTGTCACCATCATGGGAACCCTATCAAATATCTAATGGTATAAAATAAAAGATTATCTGACAGAGTGTGATTGATCAGTCGAAGATGATTCAAAGGTGTAAGATCAATGTTGACAATTCAAAGACCCTGAGATAAGTGAGAAGGTTAAAAGTGTCATAATCTTAGTGGAATAATATTGAATAGTTGATGGCATTCCATTCCTCAGATTGAGATCTGATGGAGCACATTAATCTAGCCAAGAAAGATCTAATGGTGCATGATGAAGGTTGAAAAGTCAAAAAACCTAAGAATAAATACAAAGATGACATGTGGCATAATCATGGGCCACAAATTAAAGCTCAAGAATATTTAAAAGATTGATGATACATGGATGAGCCTACACATTATGATTAATGGTCCATGGAGTAGGAGACATAATCCAATCAATAAATATTAATGGAGCACATTCATCTAGGTAGAGAAGATTCGATGGTGTAAGATTGTTGACATTTCAATAATGGTCAGAATGAATGCATAAGTGACAAGTGTCACAACCATGGAGAATTAACAAACAACCAATGGCATTCAATCTCCCAAATCAAGATTAATGAATCATTTTGATCTAAGCAAATAGATCCAATGGTGCGAGGTAAGGTAAAAATTTTAAAGGGCCTACAACTAATGAAATATTGGCACGTGTCCAAAAGTAACAAACACTCATTTTTTAAATATTAATGAGCAGGATGTCATGGTGATGCCACATAAGCTAGATATGATAGATTTGAAGATTTTGTAGACTTGAATTAAGGAAAAGGTATAAATACTCGATCCAAATAAAATATAAGGCATAAATTTCATATAATTTCAACAAGATGATACCATTAAAGCACTGTACAAACCTTTAGGAAAGCCCTAAAAAGTATGAAAACCCTAATTCAACCTTGTGCTCATTGTAATCAAGTTGAAAGAGATTAGATTAATATTTGTACAAGGATAATTCGATCTAGAATTTAACTATAGACCATTAGTAAACATTTAGAAAAAATCATAGCCATGGCAGCTAGGAAAGGTGTTTCAAGGGAAGATGTGGAGCTATATTTGACTTTAGATGTAGAAGTGAGGATTTCTAAGGACACAGTTTGATTTCATAGCTCTAAATACAAGAGACAATAATTGGTCAATCTTGTTTTGGACCATTGAGAACCAGAAGCCCATCAGAAGAGAAGAAGAGAAGAAAATGTCTAAAAGGAGGATCTACTATGACATAGTTGCCATTCAAATGATAGGTCTCTATTATGCTATAGCAAAACCCAAGGTACTGCATTGTATAGACATTTTCTCTCCTATTTTTAAAGATGGAAAAATAGATAAGGGCATGATTATTCATGAGGTAGTTTCAGGAAAATTGCTTACATGTCTAATATAGTATTTGAAAACTATTAAAAATTGCCTAAACCCTAAGTAGACCAAACCAAAATCAATAATTGGGCCAAGGATAATGATTTTGAGAACATCCTTTCTTTATGGACATATTATAGAAACCAAGTGTTTTTTGATTTCAATGGCAACATACCCATTGGTCAATTTAGACCTAAAATTAGGATGATCGTGAGTATGATGAATTGGTTAATGTGTAAATTTAACCACTACGTATGTGAAAAAAAATTGGGTGCCCTTAGTCTACTTTATGATTGAGAAGTAGCTTAGCCCTCCTCTTGGTGAAGTTATCATCACTTGTTTAAGTAGATAATTTTTCATAGTCAAAAAGAGAACAAGGAACCAATTATTCATGATGTCATACCTCTTGGATGCCTTGATTTCCATAACAAAGATGCCCAACCTTAGAGAATAGTCCACTGATGGGACACAAATAGTCTTCCAATACTATTCAAAGTTACACATATTCAAGTACAAGGACCACATCCACCTCACTTGTGATTATGTTTATCCATCCCTAATAGAGGACATAAATGGGAACCTAATGTCAAGAGTTAACCCCTTGATCAAAAATTCAATTGAGGCTATGGGGGATATATAGCTATATCTTGATTGTATAATCATTAGGATTAAGGGAACCCAATGCACTCCTCTCAGATTACTAGTCCATGTACCCATCAAACTAGTAGAACAGGAGGTGGATTATAAACTATGCAATGGAATAGATGGTCTTTATAAGACCAAGAGGAAAGGACTTCGTCATAGCCTCCCCATAGCCATAAGAAGGACTATTTTTTCACAATGGGATAACATCGAGATTGCTTCTAAACATAGGACCTCCTTCAATATATAAATTGATGAGCTAAGGCAGTGTGACCCTCATGATAGGGTCAAGAAAAATTTTAAAGCTAAAGGAATCAATATCCCTTATAATCACTAGCCTAGTCCTTTTGACCCCATATATACAAAGGCCTTTACATTCTTTGAGGTCACCATTAGATTGAAAAGGCACAACATCAATCCAAAGTCTAGAATGTAGAGGGAACAAAAAGGGAATGTTGACAAATGGTATTTGGGGCCAAGGTAGTACCATTTACTTAATGGTATACCTTCTAGACCTCCACCAGCCCAGCTATAGATAGAGTCTAGAGCTAAGGCATAGATTGAGCATAGGCCAGAGGGGAAAAGGCCTGATGAAATTTCATCATCATCAACTTAGGTAGAATAAAAAGGATCATCATTTGAGGAGGTCCACATATTGGCATTGGACCCTGATGAGACCATTGAAGATTCCCTCAAAATGCTATCATTATCCTGAGTCTGAGGATGAAGAGATGGAAGAAGCAAAATAAAAGAAGGGGAAAGAAGTGTTGGGTCTAGTTCCCATAGACACCCCCAAAATAAAATTTGAATTGGCCGTTGTCCAAGTTAAAACTAAGAAGCCCAAGGTGACCTTGATTCATCCTTTGAGTGAAAGTAATCTCTTCAGTGAAGAAAAATTGATTCAAGGCCCAACCATTCTTGAGTGGTTCATCTATGGAAAATTTAAAAAAATACCTACTACACAACACCCTTGGGTAATGATGAAGATAATAAATATCCCAATTCATGAAGATGTCAAGCCATGGATGGTTGCCTTGCAAAAGTAATATGAAAAAAGAATGGCTACTCCAGGAGAATCAAGTGGAACACAAATGGAAACCCCAGCTCTAAAGGTGATAGAATCTTTAGTTGGTGTCAAATTTTACCCAACCACTACTAGTTTGCAGAGTAACTAAGAAAAAGGACATGGTTGGTGGAAAGGAGTTCACTTCCCAAAAAGTGGAACCTTTTATTGGATTGACTCTAGTTAGAGGGAAAAAGACTGGAGAGGACCCAATATTTGAGCAAAATATTCTTGAAATGGCTTAGGCTCAATCAAATCAATTGCAAACAATGATCAAGGGTATCTTCCATAAGAACAAGAATTTGAAAGAATGAGCCATCTTGTCAATCTAAGAAGACAAATTCAGACAATTTGAGGACACCATAGCTAATTTTTTTAATTCTTTAAATTTAGTTAAGTGCAGGCAACATGCAATAAATAAACAAAGTATTATGTCTATAGGCCAAGTTGGCCAATGGTAGGTTTTGAGCTATTAATTGAAGGATTTGATCAAAGTCTTGACTAAAAATAAAATCCCTAAATTTAGGATAGTCAGCCTAGCCCACTTGAATATGGTTATGGATATATTAATTGATAAGATCAAGGCCCTAAACAACTGGTCCAAGCAAATGGAAGATATTTCTAAGGACCTCAAACATCAAGAAGATAAAATGTTACACATATTAGACAATTTGATCAAAGATCCCACCATAATTAGTCATTTAGGCCTAATAATAGATGAATAGTTCAAGCACAAAACTATTCAATTGATGCAGGAAGTGAGGAATCAAGGACACAAAAAAAAAGGGGGTTGATAACAAGAAGATCATGGTCCTACTTTCATCATCGAAAGAAAAGATAGGAGATGCTAGGAACATTAAACAAGCTTTGAAAAGGGTTGAGAGGGAGCTCAAGGGCCTGGAAGATCAAGAAAAGGAATTTTTCATGAGACCTATTGTTGATCTCTAGCTAATCAATGAATAACATTATAGAATAAAGATATTGTAGGTAAGGTAGAAGACTACATCAGCACAAGGGTCCCAAATTCAATTTAGTTGAATTAGGAATATTATTTTATAATTAAGCTTGTATATTTTTGACAAGAGAATATTATTATGTAAAGGCATGTGCAACTTGTAAAGCACATTGCCCATAGGTTAGTCATTGTAGAATGTCTAAAAGGTTCTCAAAAGATTATAAAAGAATAGTTATCCTTAATATTTGACATGATTAACCGGCACACCTCATGAAAGGTATATTAAAAGAGGTATTTCCTATTGTAAAAGGGAGGGAGTTTTTAGAGCCAAAAAATATATTTTGTAACTTTTGAGCAAATTAATACAAAGCAAGGAGTTATATAAAGTTTGTCCATATTTGCTTGTGTGATTTGGTATCATGGTTTCTCTCTCATTTGTCTAGTCTTTCCTTCAGATTTGAATGGTTCTTGTGAATTTTATATGTGCATCTTTAAGTGAAAAGTTTCTAATTTGTGTTAATACTATATTAGTTGAAATTTTTAAGGTTTTCTTTATTTTCTTCATTCTTCTTGCATATGTGCTAATGTTGTTTTCTTGCAAGGGTGAATCTTTAAAGTAAACCTAGTCCTTATTTGTAATTTTTCGTACCATCCTTAGATGTTTTCCTAATGCATGGTAGGATTTGAGCTTATGATACTTCATGGCATACATTGGTTAAATGCATGTTTAGATGAAATTCAAACTTGTCATAATGTTTAAAATAGAGATCAACAATACCTCTCTTTTCTATCTTGTTAGGTGAATATTTTTTCATCAACAAAATGGTAATAGAATGGTACTTTAAACCATGGTGTGATTAGATAAAATCTCTCCTCAAAGAAAGAGGAGGCTCCATTCTTATTGTTAACTAAAACAACAATCAACTATTTACACTTATTTACACTAAATTTATCAAAGTGGGTGTTATCATGTCATCCAATTTTATTTTTTCAAAATTGATGTTAACTTGAAAACTTATATTATGATTCCTTTAATTCCTTACAATGTAGTATGAAAACTTAAAATTACTTGATGGAGCAATAATGACCGATGTTTAAATTAGTTAGACAAAAGAATAACTAGAATAATACCAACAATGTAATGTGAATAGATGGAACAAAGTGCAACCTAAAATCTTCACCTTACTTCCAACAAAGATTAAATCACCAAATAAAATAAATTTCAGCCCAAAGTCTCCATAGTAAGTCACTTCCAATAATTAACACAAACCCAATAATGATAATGTAGCTCAAAAGACTTCAAAATCAGCTTACTGTCACCTTCCATTTTATAGAAATTCACACCACAATCCAATCAAAAGCACAAGAAAATGTAATGGAAAAGATGTAAGAACATCTCAAATACACCACAAGTTTATTCCAAAATAAATATTGAAAGATCACTTGATTTTCTTATATTCATGGAATTCAAGATTTACAATTTGAATACAAAGTTTCAAAAATTGCTTTTCAATTTCAGTAGCCTTTCTCTTCTATAGCCCTAGTAATCCTCTCTTTACAAAAGAGCAACCTATTATTTATAGAGAGGAGCTATGAACAAAAATAGGGAAATCATAACTACTTTGACTTATTATTTGACATATTCTAATTTTACTTAGGATTGTGTACTTTTCCTATGTGTAATTTACACCAAACAAAACTACATATGGAAAACTATGAAAATAAACTAAGTGTCCTTAGACACAAGAATTTATTCCTTTTTATTCTTCTCTAGGTATGATTTATATTTATTTAGGGTGGATTTAACTTCTTTTTTATTTGACCATAATGTATTTCTAGAGATGGCAAGGACCCTTGTGACAAATTTTGCTAAGTTGACTGGCATGCATTTGCTTTTATCCAAGATTCTCTACAATTTCTCCATTATTACTTCTAAGTCAAATAGTTTGTCAATGGAATCAAGCGTGAATGTTCTTGTTTCAATTTTAATATGAACCAAGGAAGGGAACTCTTGAACAACTATTTATACAGGAAGGATCTTTTGAGAGTCATTTATCAACTGGCAAAGAAGTTCTCTAATCTTTTTTATAAGATCTAGTCCCTTATTAGTGCATATATCCTGAGCTTAACAAGATCCTTAATTAGACTCTGAAGTACTTATTTCTTATTTTTCATGTCCTCTCTATATTCTATAAATAATTTCTTACTTGAAATAACTTTTTACTCAACTAAAATTTCCATATTGAACTAGCGTAATTGAGTCTATGTATGAATATCATTATTTGTTAATTGTAAGTCTTGAGTGAGTGTCTCATGTGTTTGCTATATTTATATTTTTAATTCACTCAATTAATTCAAAAATTTAATGGCATAATGTAACTGTTGAGCACCTTGTGTTAACATTCTCTCTATATAGGCACTGACTACCTAACCTTGTGACCCAATCTTTTCTACCTATTGAATCATGTTTTCAGTTGCCTCACTCCCAATGGGCTCTACTAGTTTGGAAGATTGAGTGATCTTTAGTAGAAATGAGGTTAGTTTTTCTACCTATATTTTGAGATGATCCTTGATTACCTTTTCCTTATCATATCTTTTGATCAAAGATGCCATCACTACCTATAGGTCTTCCTTTGTATTTTTTCGCATTTGTTTACCAAGATCTATCTACCCAATTAAATAGAAAGATGCTTGTATATCTTCAATGTTTTTCCCTTCTAGAGGCACTATAACCTTATTCTTACTTATGACTAGAATCAAAAATCACTCTTGATATTATTTTATCCTTCTTTTTTGTCTTTGTCTTTACTGGTACAAGTTGACTGAAATCAAAATCATCTGACAACGTAGCTTGCTTATTCCTCTTGGGTGTTTGGGACATTAACTAAGGAGTAAGGGTTGATGAATCTTCTTGCACAGAGGATGTCAAATCTTGTGATATTGGGTGAAGATAAATAGTTTATGAAATGAGTAGAATGGAAGGTGGAATGGAGGTATCTGGTAATGGAATAAATATTGATGGAATGGTGGTAATAATAGGTGGAGTTTGGGTTAGTAAGGTGAAAAAATTGGTTCCCATTGGCACATTTGATATGGGATGGATGGGACTTGAGTTACCAATTTGGAATATGTGGTAGACATGAACTTATCAATGTCTTTCTAGGTGAAATACAAACTGGTGGGTGATTCCAATGACTTCGAACGACTAGGTAAATTAGAAAGGGAATCAAGTACTGGTCCAAAGTGCTCTAAGAAGGAACTTTAAAAAGTGTAGCACTAGTGGGTGAAGGATGGGATGAGAGAAAAATGTGAAGAGGAAATATAAAAATAATTAGTTTAGTAGGAGTGGCAATGGAAAGAGTGGGAGATGCTACCTGAGAAGTTTCTACTTGAGAAGTCACTAGTTTTGTTGATGCTTCACTTGTAGTAGGATTTAATTCTATCCCTACCTGAACATTTTTCTCTATATCAGTATCTTTGCCTTTTCTTTCACCTTTTCTCTTGAAAACAAACTTCACCTTATTCATTTATGTGGAGTCATCTTCCTTATTCTTCATCCTTAGTTTCTCTTACTTTCTAGTAGTGTCTTCATCATACTCTTCTTCGGATCCAGTTTTGAATGGCTTCAATCTGATACCCTTTCCTTCTAACCAGGTATTGGTCTTTATAAGAATAAGTTGGAATCTATCTCTGATGGATGTGGATTCCTTTACCAACCATTTAATTAGGCGAAGAGGATTTGAAGTAACCTAATTAATCTCATAAAGTGGGTCCAATACATTCCCATCTCTGTCAATTCTTTAGGTATGTCAGCTAGTTTTAAATTAACAATTTGGTCTACAATGAAATAGCTATAATATAATTTTATCACATCTTCCTTGATTCTAAACTATGCCCAAATGTCCTCTATTCTATGTATATAATTGTAATTCCCTTTGATATTTTCCTTCATCTTTTTGAAGTCGAAGTCTTCCCTGTTCTTGAATCTCTTAAGAGTGATCCACTATAATTTAGTTTCCATTGTCTTGGACTTTGGAGTGGTAGAGACTATATACCAACCAATGTTGATTAGAAACTTAAAACCTAGTTTATGGGTATCTAATTATTTCTTGTGCACACTCATCATTTGTTGACACATCTCCATTAGAATCAACTTGTCACTTGGATACCTAGGTAGCATATAGGGTTGCTCATTGAATCCTCCTACCCTGATGTAGGTCAAGTTTGGGAATTGCAAGAATATAAAACCAACCTTGTTGAATTATGTCCATACTACATCTAAAATTCTTTTATTTTTGATGTCTTTGTCAAAAATACAAATGAACTTGTAAAATAAAGCATCATTGACTCTTATATAATGTTTCAATCTCTCCTTTAGAGTTAGCAGTGGATAGTATTCATACACAATAACCTTCTTTCTATCACCAACACTGATTAAACCTGGAAAGGATTTCATGTTAGCTATAGTGTATACCAAATAGGAAGTCATGAAGAATTTTATATACGAGGTCACCTCAAAGAGTTGGTGACATATGACATCACTGATCTATTTTCCCTAGAAGATCTTTTTTTTTACCTCTCTTGATAACCTATATGTAATGATATATCCATTCTTGGAAAATGTTTGATGTGGGTAGCCACTTAACTCTACTTAGGAGAGTGATAAAATCTTATACTTCCTCTAAGAACTCACTGTAATAAAAAAATTTGGGCCATCTCATAATGGAATGTCGAGGAGTCCTGAGTCAGTGAGAGTTGATGTGCCTCTTGCATTTGTCAAAGTTCTTGTTATAGTGTTCATGTGCTAAGTTTAAATTTATGTCTAAATACTCTTCAATGTTAGAGAGATGGAATATTTTATCAAAATACTCCTCATCAATTTGGATGACCACTTTACCATTTACATCTTTGACTAATCTGGTATGTTTGTCAAAATGGGCAGCAACTGTCAAGATGAACTTGAATCTTGTGTCGATACAGAGAATGCAGTTGCCAAGTAAATTTTGTTATTCATAATAGCTTGCATGTGAGGTGCAATGGGGTCCTTTTTCATCCTCTGTAAGAACTCAATCATGTCAACATGACCAATTTTTGTGTCCCTGATCTATTCCACATTAGATTCAACTGTAGACATTGGGACCACTCCTTAGAATTTATACTTCATTGTTCCCTTGGTATGAGAAACCTCTGACGTTGATTAAGAAATTACATGAGTGTGTTTAGATTTTCTCAGAGTTAGTACATTTCTAAATTAGAAGTAAAATGTTTAGGGGAGGATAAAAATTATGCTTATGCATGGTAGTAAATCACTTCATGTAGTTTGGATAATTTTCTTTAAACTACACCACATGTAGTTATTTTTTGTGCAATCTAAATAAAATTTTTTAAACTACACAAATCAAGGGATCAGAGGTGTAGGCTAGATAAAAATATCTAGGCTATACCTCACTCAAGTATTTCAAAGGTTGGGTGTGGGTTGGATAATTTTATTTTGACTGCACCGTTATTAAAGGAAAGGGTGCACTTCAAAGAAAATTCTCTAAAGTGCAGCGATATGAAGGATGGCAAGGGAAAAGGGTGCACCTGAAACAATTTTCTTTGATGTGTACCAAAACTTGTGAATGGATGAAATACACATCAGATAAAATTCTCTAAGGTGCACCCATGGGGAATAGATAGGGTTTAATTGAACTCCAAAAAAACTCTCAGAATTCAGAGACTCAAAGCAGGGTTTGCCATGGACATGAGGTAGGGGCCTTGAATGGGTTTTAAAAATACAAGAAGGTATTCAAAAAAGTAATTTGAGAAACATAGGACCTCAAGGGGGTTTTCAAGAAATATAGATTAGGGCTTTTAAAAGAAATGGAAAAAAAAACAAGATGTGAAAAGATAGGGCAAAAAGGAAGAAATGACTAAAAGAAGATAAAACCTTACCTAAAATCTGTAGTAGAGGAAATCCATGGGTGAGTCAACATAATTGAGCCTAAAAATGATGAAACAAGATGTAACTTAGTGCAATAATGATAGAGGATGCATGCATGTGAGCAAATAGTGATGGGAGAGAAAATGCACAAGATTAATATATACATGGTAATTAATGCATATTAATTACCACATAGGTGGTGGGCCTATCTGCAGCATTGAAGAAATTCTCTGACCCTACATGTGCAGTGGTGGACAAATTCTCTGCTCCTACACATTGGGGTGCAGTCTGAAGAAAATTCTCTAGTTTATATGGTTCGAACTCGATGTAGTCCAAAAAAAATTCTCCAGACTGCACAAGGTGAAAACCTCTCTTAAAAAGACTAACTTTTTGAGGTGAAAAATAACACATGAGGGCAATTGGTTTGCCTTGTTTTATGTGCTTAGAGCTTATGGGCTATAAAATAAACAAGTTTCATAGGGGTTATCCCATGAATTAAACCTACTAAATTCAAGGATAATAGTTGGCTCTAATTAGGGAATTTCCTTCAAACATTCTTTAAAATGCTTGAAGGAAAGAGAATCCTAGAACTCTAAGTGCCTTTCCCCATTAGGCCACAGAGTCAGTCAACTGACTAGACTAAAAATAAAACAAAAAGACTATATAAATATATACAAAATGTTCAAACTTATGTAGAACCTCATCAAGTGAAAAGCTTTAGATGTTCTCCATTGTAGGGTAATGGTTATATTGTTCCATCCTAGTATGCCAAAAGCAAACTATGTTGTCCGCATATTTGATGAATAAGGAAAGGACCCCTCCATAAGGAATTAAATTTTCCATGCATTCTTTCCGAATCTCTTCTCTTGTCCCACAAAAGAACTAGATCCCTGACTTGGAAATCTTCTTGACTTGGCTTTAATGTTTAGTAATGCGATCCACCACCTTTGTACATTGCTCTTATAGTTTAGAAATGAACATAATATGCTTGTCTATGGAACTTTCAAAAGTTTCATCCTCAATTACTTTAGCCAATCTGAGAGCAGGCAACTCCAAGATGATAGGTATTTCTGCACTCAATCCATATAAAAGTTGAAAAGGGGACATACCAATCACTTGCTTGGGAGTGATGAGATCAGCCCATAATGCATCATGCAATGCTTTGTGCTAGGATCTTTAATTTTCTTCTACCAAATTCCTAATAATAGTAACCAAGTTCTTGTTAATCGACTTAGCTTAACCATTTCCTTAAGGTAAGTAGTCTATGGTGTGAGATAGAATGATCCCATTTTCAAAATAGAACTCAGTTATCTCTTGGGATGAGAAACAAGCAGCATTGTTGATTACTATCTTATTGGGTACTCCAAACCTTGTGATGATGTATTCCTTGAGGAAGTTGCAAACAACCTCTGAAGTGGTATGTTTAGCTAGAATGGCCTCCACCCATTTGTTGAAGGAGTCAAAAGTTGTGAGAACATAATTGTGACCTATAATTGATAATGGGTTCATTGTGCTAATGAAGTCATTACCCCATTTCTAAAAAGGTTCTTCAATAATTATTAGCTTAACAGGTAGGGCTAATAACTTAGGTTTCCCCATAAATTACTATCACTTCTCGCATCTACACACTCAGGCATATGCATCTTGAAAGAGTGTTAGCCAGTAATACCATTTCCACAAAATTTTATGAATTGTGATCAGAGCTGAGAAATGTCTTCCACATGCCAAGTTTTGAAAAGATTCCAACAACTTGCTTTGTTGTGCTTTGTCTACACACCATAAAAAAATCCCATCAATGTTTCACTCGTACAAATCGTTATCCCAAAAAATGAAATTTGTAGTTTTAAACTTGATTGTCCTCTTCTCTTCATATGACAAATGCTTTGGACATTCTCCATGCATGAGGAAATGAACAATGTTAGAGTACCACTCATTTTTTATGCTTATGAACAAGATCATTGGAAGCTCTTCCTCTATATCTCCTTCATTATTAGATACTTATTCTGGTTTGATTTTTGTAATGAGCTAAATAAACCTTTTCCATGCACTAAATTTGTAGGTTTGATCTCCATATCGTACTCTTGGATCTTTGAAATCCAATTACCTCTTTTGCTTCTAAATTATTTTTAAGTTAGGATGGACTTGACTATAGAATCTAGTACCAGTGTGATGGTGTGAAAATTGAGGATGTAATACCTAAAATGCTTAATCACATTCACCATAGCATAGGCATGTTTCTCCATGGGTGAGTACTTGAGCTCATGAGCCTTTAGAGGATAGCTCATGAAAGCTATAGGAGATTCAATCCCCTCTTCATTTGACTACACCGAAATGGAAAATAAAGTATACTCAAAAACATAATTATACATGATGAAGTTCTTAGTATAGTCAAGGTAGACTAAGACAAGAGCAAGATCAATTGCTTCCTTGATTTATGGAAGGTAGCTCTCCCTTCTACATTCCAATAGAAAATTTATTTCTCTTTCATCATGTCAAAAATATGATGTGTCCTCTTAGCAAAATCAAGCACAAATCTCTATAGTAAATTAACCTTCCCAAAGAAATAATGAACTCTTTTCTTACTCGAGGGTAGAGTAAGGTTCTGAATTGACTTGACCCATTCAGGATCAATCTCGATTCCTTCCTTGGACACAACATGACCAAGGAGCTTACCTTTTGTAACCCCAAAAATGGATTTCTTGGGATTGAGGGATATCCCATGTTGATGGCACCTTTGTAGTACTTGTTATAAATGATCACAATGATCTTGATGCTTCTTTGAGAAAATAGTTAAATCATCAAGGTAAACCACAATGAACTTACCAACAATATCCTAGAAGATTAGGTCCATATCCCTCTAAAAGGTAGTGCCAACATTAATCAACCCAAAAAGAATTTTTTGATATGCAAAGGTACCCCATAGAGTAGTGAAGTTCATCTTATGTTGATCTTCATCTCGCACCTCCACTTGATTGTATCTTGAGAATCCATCTGGTATAGATAACATCTCTGAACTCGTTACTATTTGTAGTACTTTATCCATTACTGGCAGTGGGTAATTATCCTTAAATGATGACTAATTTAGATCATGGAAGTCAACTCAGATACATATTTATCCATTCTTTTTTTCTCACAATAACAATGTTAGCTATCCACATTGAGTGATGTATAGGTAATATGATCCTAACATTAAGCGTCTTTTGGATCTTGACAAGGATAGTACCTGAGATTTTGGGATTTTATTGTTGTTGTTTCTGCTTATGAGGTTGGGACCTAGGTTTGAAAGGAATATCATGTTGCACTTCCTTGGGTTGAAAATATTCAAAATATCATATGAATATGCTAATACATCAATGTACCATCACAGAAGTGTCACCAACTTCTCTCTTTCCTCTGACAAGCAACATTTCCCAATATTTATCATTTTGGGGTCATCCTCTATTCCTATATTGACTTGCTCAATTTTTGATGATGAATTTGATTCAGATTATTGACATCTGATAAACTGACCATGTTTATCAAAGAGTCTCTCTAGAGAAACCAATCCTTTGGGAATCCTATTCCCTTTCAGCTGCAAAATCTCTTCACTAGTTTCCTCATTAACCTCAAAGATTGATTCTTGAAGATTAGAGTCACTCCCTTTAAATTATAACTCGCTAAAAATTTCCACCTTCTCCAAGAAGGTGATGACTTGCAAATCATTGTTGAAAACTTGCCAATGATTGACATTATCAGGAACACTAGGTGGAAAGACTAACTCAATGGTATATTTATTTCCTTGGAAATCTTTGTGAAGAATCAGGAGAGTGGCTGAAATAACGAGTGGATTTTCTATATCATTGTATTCTCTTGGAACTTATGATATATTAAAAGCATCAAAGTCTTCTATGCAATCCCAAACATGATTGTGATAATGCCTTAGTCTTTCATTATTTATTTGATACATATTATTGACTTGAGAAATGAATAACTCAATATCACCTTGAGCATGGATATTTTTAATTCCTTCCTTTTATGTAACCTCCATCCCTAACAATAAGGCTTTATATTCATCAGTATTATTAGTGTTATCAAATTATAACTTGAAATAAAAAGGGAAGATCTTTCCTTTTAGGGATATGAGGGCTATCCTGGCTCCAGATCCAGTTGAATAGAAATTGTGATCAAATTCTAAAGTTCAAACATCATTTTAACTTTCTACTTTGATAGTCTCAAAACATAAAACCTCTTCGTCTAAAGAGGGTGGTGTTGGGGCCAACATACCCCCTTTTTTTTTTTAAATTGGGACCCTTGAGATGATTTGAACCTTAACACTAAAATTTTAGCATATTTGAATGTTATTAGAATCTGAAGATCATCCTCTTTAATAAAATGGCTTATTCTCTTTCCATTATTGAACTTTAATTTGCCTAATCTTACTAATGATTTATCTTGTGAATGGAAAGAATAGGTTTCATTGAGATAATACTTATAAATATTGATCAAAAGACTATTTACATGTTATAAAGACTCTATGGGGTGTCAAGAGTTCCTGGAGTAAGTATGGAAGTGTTTGGTTTTCATTTGGTCCTTCATTGTGCTCATCTAGACATTCTAGTCAAGTGGTAGAAAAATTTGAGTAGGTGCTTTCATGACATCACCATTTCCACATATGGATGAGTTAAATAAAATTGGTCATATGAGTGTGTTCACATTTATACCAAGTTTATATGCCCCATGTTTCAGGTCCTCTACATAATCGCATCAAAAGTTATGGATGTAGAAAGTTACCCTCCAACACACTTTTTGTTATTTTTTCAGACTTAGCCAATTTTGCAAGTTCTAATTTGAGCCTAGAGGGCATTTTCAAGAGGTCATATCTCTCAAGAAATGTAGGTTCAGGACAAATGGTCAAATGGGTTTGTTAACACTCATGCAAGGAACATGTTCAATAGGTTTGAGATCATGTGACTTAGTTAATAAAAAGGTACGAGCATTTAAAATTGCCTTTCAACGCACTTTTTATCATATTTTCAGACAGCCAATTTTATGTCAAGGAACCTAGAACAATAAACATGCTCCGATGCCTACTTAGTCAGGATCTTGCTCTACCAATTAGAGCACATATGATTACTTCTTGTATTATCAACTAAACACGGAATTTAACCAAAATCAATAAGTAACTAGAAATATGAAACAACACAGGAATTGAGAGACAATACACAATTGTATTAATAATCACTCAGAAGAATATACAATAAGGAAGATGCCACTTCTTCCTCCACCTCAAAGGTTTGCCACACCTCAAGACCTTCTTCCCTCTCTCTCTCGATCACAAAAATCAACTCCAATATAGAATTGATGTTCACCTCTCCAACCAGTCAGTAACACACTGCCAGTTCACCAAGTACACAACTGTACTCCAAGTAGATCTCCTTCTCTCTGCTGCTACCTGCAAATCACTAGACCTTACTCACCATGTAGATATCTCTACACCCCTGAAGAACCCTTGTCCTTGCCTCACCAAGTCCTTATGATTCTTCAACCAGTACCCCGGTGGATCAGCTCCTTGACCTTGCAGACCTTGCAACTCTCCCTGATCATACACACTCAGCACCCCTTTGGAACTAGGAGGAGCTACACTAGCTCTCTCTAAAAGCTCTATGGCTTTCTAGCACACTTTTACAATACAACTATGAGTCTATTATATAGATCTCATCCAAACAATAATTAGACATCTAATACAATAATTAAATCCGCAGCTCTCAGTCTAAAATTAGCTCTAAACATGCAAACACTTGGTTCGTCAACCAACTGCCCGTAATATACTCGCAGCTCAAACCACAGGTGACTGACATCGGTCCCTGTCTGCCTGGGGATCGCTGACACCGGCTGACTTCTGACCGTCGTCGGTTGCTTCCTGTCTCCTACCTGTTGACATCGATTGGCCTGACCGACACCGGTGTCTGTGACACTCTGCAACTCTTCTGCAACCTCCTCCATGTCTGCATCAGTGAAGCTTTTAGCTCCACAACCTAACAATCTCCCACTTGGAGATAAACAGCTGCACCTGTACCTATATCTGTAGCCCATCTAATCTATTTCCTGGCTTGTATCCCTCTTCAAGATCCATCTTGAAGACCAACCACCACACAATTTGTGATGCCGCACCTGTCATTCAAGTAACCTACCACATCCGAACCTACATATCCATGTAGTGAAGAACTTGAGCCTGCATAAAAAGAATCCCTACTGCTAGTCCCATTGAATTGCCCTCCAGTACTCCTTCCCTGAATTGGCTCCATACTTTCTGACAACCCCCACTGATTGGGAAAACTCAGGTCTACAATAGACCTCATGTGATTTCGAACCTTGTTTCAAGCTAAGCTTGAACTGTCCAGCCATTGGTGTGCTTTCTGATTCTGCATCCTACGTAATGAACCTCACCAACACCGTCTTCACATCAGCTCCCACTGGAGATAAAATCTCCATGACTCTTATGCCAAAGAATTTTGCTACTCCAAATTCTTCATGACACACCTCTGAACTAACCTTACCTTTTAGCTCAGCAAATCCCTGTATGCACAAAACCTGCTAGCAAACCATCCACATACAGTAACTGGATAATGTCGCGACTCATCATCCACCTGGTAAGAACAAAATCACAATACTTACACTGACATTGACTGAAGCCATGCTTAGTGATCCACCTGTCAAACTTGTACCACTGTCCTGCAGCTTCTTCAAGACCATATGCCTTGGCCTTCTGTCTCTTGTGTCCATCCACTCTCTTCTCTAAAATGGGAATCCATTCCATCTCTCAGTGCTTTCTTCCAGCTGACAACTCTACCAACAAATACTTGTTTGGTTCTTCTCCAAGGACTCACACTCCTCATCCATGCCAAGCTCCCACTGTATCTGGATTCTACCTGCATTGCCTCTTCACATCTTCCTAGTTCTCGACCATCAGTAAGCAATATAAAGAAGTTGAACAATGAATATGAGGTTCACTTACCCTTTCTGACCTCCATATGGGTGTTTGAGACTTGTTGATAGCTTGTTGTCCGCCCAATATCTGTTCCAGT
Organism: Torreya grandis; assembly: GCA_037957365.1. Lineage (NCBI taxonomy): Eukaryota > Viridiplantae > Streptophyta > Pinopsida > Cupressales > Taxaceae > Torreya > Torreya grandis. Next base: position 817,327 of record JARHVA010003725.1, on the reverse strand, counting down.
GACCGATCTCGACCATCTCCCAGTCTACTCCCAACCGATTCCCTGCACTGACCCTGACTGTCGACGTCGTCTCCCTGGCTAATGCTGATATCCTTTCTACCGACGTTGATTATTCATGACCGACGTCGGTCTTCCTGTTGCCGACGTCGGTTACTGTCTGACCGATGCGAGTACCTGTGTTCGTCTGTGAGTGATAACTTTTTACCCGCGAGCTCTCCATGGATCAAAATCCTAATCAAATCAACATAGCCCTGCTCAGAATAATTCAGTTCTCTCACCTGATCTCTGTCTGTCATCTCCTCCATGAACACCAAGGCTTTCCAGTTCTTTAGCTTATCAAAAACATCTATCTTCTGCTTCAAAACCGGCATTCTCCTTCTACATATGTGACTAAGCCTATGAAGCCACATCTCTGCAACAGAAGGTGAATCAGCAATATAAGTAGATAGATAAAGGATACCTACTTTCTTACCACCATCTAATTCAAGTGTATCCGCTATGAGAGTTACAGTGCATCTCTCATCACCCAAATTTCCTGAAGAAATTAGACTCATCTCCAAGACTGGTACCTGCATGACTTCCTTCAACCACTGAGTGTCGTCCATCTGCAATTTCAGCGTCACTTCCCCTTTGTCAATCATCTGACAAGGCTCACCAGCTCCTCTCCCTGGGGCTGCATGGAAAGAGGCAACATAATCTATTATCCAAGATTCAACTTTATCCAGAACATCCTGTGCAACATCCCCTACAACATCTGCTCCTCCCTGTTGATCTGCAACCAACCAACAATTTTTATTTACCTGCTCTTTCTTTCCATCAATTAGACCATTCGTGCTATTCAGTTTCTCCATTTGTAGCTTACTTCCTTCTGCCATTGCTATACTCCCACTCAATCAGAAACCCCTGTGAATAACTTGTAATAAATAAACACTACCAGATCTGAAACCTCCTGTTAGTCAACCCAACCAAAAGCTCTGATACCACTTGTCAAGAAACCTGGAACAATAAACATGCTCTGATGCCTACTTAGTCAGGATCTTGCTCTACCAATTAGAGCACATATGATTACTTCTTGTATTAGCAACTAAACATGGAATTTAACCAGAATCAATAAGTAACTAGAAATATGAAACAACACAAGAATTGAGAGACAATACACAATTGTATTAATAATCACTCAGAAGAATATACAATAAGGAAGATGCCACTTCTTCCTCCACCTCAAAGGTTCGCCACACCTCAAGACCTTCTTCCCTCTCTCTCTTGGTCACAACAATCAACTCCAATATAGAATTGATGTTCACCTCTCCAACCAGTCAGTAACACACTGCCAGTTCACCAAGTACACAACCGTACTCCAAGTAGATCTCCTGCTCTCTGCTGCTACCTGCAAATCACTAGACCTTACTCACCATGTAGATATCTCTACACCCCTGAAGAACCCTTGTCCTTGCCTCACCAAGTCCTTATGATTCTTCAACCAGTACCCCAGTGGATCAGCTCCTTGACCTTGCAGACCTTGCAACTCTCCCTGATCATACACACTCAGCACCCCTTTGGAACTAGGAGGAGCTACACTAGCTCTCTCTAAAAGATCTATGGCTTTCTAGCACACTTTTACAATACAACTATGAGTCTATTATATAGATCTCATCCAAACAATAATTAGACATCTAATACAATAATTAAATCTACAGCTCTCAGTCTAAAATTAGCTCTAAACATGCAAACACTTGGTTCGTCAACCAACTGCCCGTAATATACTCGCAGCTCGAACCACAGGTGACCGACGTCGGTCCCTGTCTGCCTGGGGATCGCTGACGTTGGCCGACTTTTGACCGTCGTTGGTTGCTTCCTGTCTCCTACCTGCCGACATCGGTTGGCCTGACCAACACCGATGTCTGTGACACTCTGCAACTCTTCTACAACCTCCTCCATGTCTGCATTAGTGAAGCTTTTAGCTCCACAACCTAACATTTTACAGGGTCTAAATTGATCCTAGTAAGTATTTCAAGAGGTCATATCTCATATTATCTACATATTCAAGAGAAATGGTAAAATGGGTTTGTTAAAAATAATACAAGAAATATTTTTGTCAAGTTTGGGATCATGAAACATAATAAATAAAAATATATGGACGTGTAAAGTTGATCTCCAATGCATTTTCACTATTTTTCCATACTTAGCCATTTTCAGAGAAGTCAAGCAGAACTTAGAAGGCATTTTCATGAGGTCATATCCTTCATGCATTAAAAATTCAGATAAAATGGTCAAATGGGTTTGTTAAAACTCATATAAGAACTAGTTTCACTAATTTTTAGCCTATGTGACATAGCACATCAAAATTTCCAAGCATGCAAAGTTGGCCTTCAAAGCATTTTGACTGGTTTTCTAGGTCCAAAATAGCCTGGTAGGCATTTTCATGAAGCCATATCTTTCACATGTTGTAGTTACAGGGGAAATGGTCAAGTGTATTTTTTCAAATTTATGCTAGGATCACATACACCAAATTTCAACTCACCTACTACTGCACATCAAAATTTACGAAGACCTAAAGTTGTCCTCCTAGATATATTTCACTGTTTCTTCATACTCAGTTATTTTTTTCAAGAAGTGCAAGCAGCATCAAGGGACCCACCACCAATGTAATTTGAAAAGAAAAATTCCTTTTAATATATATATGCTAGTCTTTTAGCATATATGAGAGATATTTATCAATTTTAACGTAGGAGATCACCTACATTGTAATATTTGTATGAAGGACAGTTGTCCTTATCTTACATGCAGTATTTTGAGAAGATAACCGATACACTACCTATGTTCTCTATAAATAGGTAGAAGTTACCATTTTGTAAAAGAGGAGAGATTTTGAGAAAATTTTATACTAGAGTAATTAATACAATTTGAATTCTGTAAGGATTGTCTTGTATTGTATTACATTGTTTCTGCTTTTTCTCAATTGCAGGTGTATGTCTTAGATTTGAATAGTTATTTGATAGATGAGCTAAATTTTATATTCATGAAGTTTTTGGTTTGTGATGTGATAAACTAGTTGAAGATTTTCAGGTTTACTTTATTTTTATTTACTCTGCATTTGAATGTTCTTATGATATTCAGATTAACATAGCAAAACACTTTAAGTAATCTTGAATTTTACTCATGCTCTTTATATTTCCTTTGAATCTTGCTTGTTCTTTGGTGAAGCTTGAGCTTAGGCTATGTTCCATCACTAATAGGTTAAATATATGCTCAAATTGACTAGAACTTTGTCATTATGTTTGAGATAAATGCTTGCAATCACTTTTCTTCTTTGCCTTACCTTGCCTTTTGCTTCTTTTTTTATCAATATTTACTTTAGTGTAGATTTCATTGTAAATATTCATTTATAATAGTTTGTAGTTATAATTTTGATCATAATCCATGATCAACAGCAAAGATATATAAATTTAGGATCAAGGTGGCTCCCAACCACCAAATCATATAAATATTGTGGATAGCTCTTGCATTACTCTGCTTCTATTCCATCCCAGGCAATTAAAATTGTCACAAACTGTAACTCATGCCATGGATTCTTAGAATCCTAAAATGAGAAGTGTTCTTCAACACTAAGAGTACCTATGAGGCAAATGGAAGCATCAACAGGAGCTCCACTGATGCTAGAAGAAGGGCTTCAACAAATATTTGTGAATTTATAGGATTTTTGTTGGTTTTGGTGTATTTTGATCAAAGATCACTATATTTTTTACATATTAGTGTTTTTTTAACATAATTATGTAAAGTTTGGTGATCTTCACAATTTTAGACTGATCTTTGTGCTTATTTAGACAAAGATTGTTATTATTTGAAGATATACAGTTAAATTCTGGTAAAATAGCTTCAAGTATTAAGAATTCATAGTATTTGAAATTAGGATGGCTTATTTTGGTTAAATATTGATAATTCTTTATGATTTGTGTTTATTTGAGTCAAAATTTGCAAAGAATGGCCATCTTTGCATAATTCAACACATCTTTGAGCTTATTTAGTTAAAGATCTATGTCCTTTGTCTGCTTATGAATAAATCTTTACAAAGTAAGCTTAGTGTGTAGGTTGATTATTATTTTTTATGAAAATCTAACTTGATACACCATATTTAAAATAGAATTTTTAATCTTCAAGCTGAAATTATCCAAAGCAAGGCTGAAGTGAGCAAAAATCTTCAAGCTCCCAATCTACTTTACCAACTCCGGGTACTCATGTGTTCAAGGTATGGCTTGGTTAGGTGGCTCTTCAATCAATGTACTAGGTATAATGCATGATCTTTCTCAAAATTTAGAAAGGTATTTGCCTTCTTTCAGCCGAAATAATGTTGTTACTACTGAAGAACATATTAAGTCATTCAAAGTTGCTCTAAAATTGTTGAATGTAATTTATGAAGATGTGGCATGTAAATTATTTCTATTTACTTTTAAAGATGCTACCTATGAATGGTTTTTTAACCTTACAGAGGATTGCATTATTAGTTGGAATGATTTCAATAATATTTTCATCGATCAATTTCATAAAATTATTAGTCCATGCATTCTGTATCATCAGTTCATCATCATTAGAAAAGATGTTAATGAAACCATAAAATCCTTTAATGCTAAGTTTTATATGATGTTTAAAAAAAAATTAGCCCCATATAGACCTAAAGAGGCTTTAGCCTTAGATATTTATAAGTATATTATAGATCCCTTGACCTCTATGTTCCTAAAAATATCTCTTCCAATCATAAACACATTGTTTTGGGCCTATTCCAAAGCTATAGTAATTAATGACCAAATGCAACCCTAGGGTTAGATGGTGTATTCTATGCATAATGTCAATTTGAACTGTCCCATCCAAAATGTCATCCCTAATATACTTACTTTAACACCAGTTCAAAACCATTTTCCTTTAAGTCATACATATCCTGGTCAAAAATTAGAGTTCTTGAATAGCACTACAAATGGATTTTATCCACAAAATCATAAAACTTTAGTGTCCATAGCCAATAATAATGCTCCAATTTGTGAGCCTGAGACACCAAAAAATTCAAATGATTTGATATTAGAAATGGTCTAAAAACTGAGCATTAATTTTCTATAGTTGTAAAAATAAGTAAGAAATACAAGAAAAAGTTATGACAAAAATTATGCTTCTCAAAGGTTTGATAAGACTCCAAATGAGTTTTATATCAGTAATAATGTATTGTATAAAGACATACATATGATTTTCAATGATATTGTTTTGGTTGATTATTATAATATTTTTGAAACCTCTAAAATTATGCCTAATCAAGACTTTACTGCAGGGACATCTGTGTTTGCAAAAGCATCTCAAGGTTTCATACAGGCCATTGATTTTTTCATTTGAGAATGGAGATGAGGAAAAAGATGAGCCAATTAAATAAATTACAATTAAAGATCAACAAGAAGTCATCATTGGTACACCTGTAGATGAAGAAGAGTTGTTGGAAGTGAATATGGATCAAATACAAGATAATCTTTCTTCAGAAAGTAGCCAAGGAGGCAGCCCACATAGGTTTATTTCTGAAACAGAGAATATCCTTGAAGAGGATGATCATTGACAATAGTCATACTATGATTTTCTAAATAGGATCAAGAATCTGGAGATAGTAGATGATAGAATGGGATAACACATGAATGTTTTATCTAAGAATTTCACCAATAATCTAAAGCTCCTAAAAAATGATATTATTTGTGAGGAATCAAACCAAGATAAGTTGAAGCTTGACTGGGTAGTAGAGTTTCCTTTCTTCATTAAAGATGAAGATGAGGCATGTGAATCAAATCAGGAATTGTCATATGACTTCATTAAGAGGCCTATAATATGGGACCAGCATGTTTCCCATGATGAGATGTCGGATGGACATTATTCAATTGATCAGGATGAATATGCCTTTTGGGATGAATTGGAAGATATTTTTTTAAATATTGGTAGTCCAATTCCACCTCATAAAGAACCTAATGAAGACATTAGTCTGAAGATGCAATCCAAGCTACCATTATTGAGTGAAGATGATATAGACCAATACCTATCTATGGATGAAGTAAAATTGACACTCTTATTGAAAAGTAGAAGAGTTTGGGAAGAAGATAATTGGGTCTTAGAGTCATATCTTCGATCCATGTATCTAAGGAGGCTAATAGGAGATCAAGTCACACCATCCAGAAGACACAAGCATACAAATGTCTCTATCTATAGGAAGATGACATCAAAAAACACTGAAGTTTCAAGGTGCTATAGTAGATTAAATAATTTTCCATTTGATCTTGGAGGTAAGTATTTTGTGAAGTTAGTATAAGGTGTAGATTAGTTTCTTTCCCATTCTTTATTTTTCATTTTTTCTCCTTCATGTCCCTGGTTTGTACATAAACATGTATATATTTGTTCACTTCTTTCTTTGTTGCTTCTTATTGTGTGTTTGTTTTTGTTGCTTTATTCCTTGCTCTTAATAAGTATTTTTGGGATGATCATAGCTTAAATTTGTTCAAATTTGTTCAAAATTCCAAAAGATTCAAGAATGAAGGTATGAACCTCACACTCATGTTGACCATAGTTTGAAGCATAAGCTTGATGTCGTGATTTAATAAAATTGGTAAAGACTAATGAATAAGTTAAATATTCCATAGGAACTTGTACATTATCTTGACCTAAACTTGATTTTAAGAAAAATTGCATGTGTGAAATGAAAGATTGACCTATTGAAACACTGTCATGCTGGCACTTAACAAAGATCCTTATCTGGAACAAAGGTCACAGCCAAAGGCAATTGTTTGAAAATTAAACACTTTACCAAATCCTTATAACCTAGCTAACCTGGTTCCCAAACTTTGTTGGAAGCCAAAAGAAAAAGAGATTATTGTAAAAGCAAGAGTGTCCCAAGCAAAGGTGATTCTGGTAATATCCACTAGGGCTATGGATGCTTGGCTGGAAGTGGAGCAAGGTCGTGAGTAGAACCAAAGGTATCTCTATCAAGGCTATGGATGTTTGGCTGGCATAAAAACAATGCCCAATCCTTCCCCAAGTTAAAATCATGATTCTTAATAAATATCTAAACATGCTTCTAGTCAGATGTTAATGATTAAAGGCATAAAACCTAGAAGTTGTGTCCCGAATCCCATGGTAAATAGTAAGTAGAATCTAAGCACACACACAACATGGCTATGTTTTAAATATTTGATCCTAATTATATATACATAAAGCTTATTTCAACCATGAACTGGTCTCTATGATGGTATTAATCAAGTGGAATAAATGGCCTATTTATTTATCCAAACCAGAGTCTCTAGGTTCTAACATATTGCTATGTTTTCCCTGTGAATCGCCATTTGTTGGGGCTAACATACCTCCATTTTTTTTTAAATTGGGACCCTTGAGATGCTTTGAACCTTAACACTAAAATTTTGGCACATTTGAATTTTATTAGAATCTGAAGATCATCCTCTTTGATAAAATGGCTTACTTTATTTCCATTATTGAACTTAAATATACCTAATCTTACTAATGATTTGCCTTGTGAATGGAAAGTATAGGTTTCATGGAGATAACACTGATAAATATTGATCAAAAGACTATTGATAGGTATAGAGACTCTATGGGGTGTCAAGAGTGCCTAGAGTATGGAAGTGTTTGGTTTTCATCTGATCCTTCATTGTGCTCATCTAGACATTTTAGTCAAATGGTAGAAAAATCTGAGTAGGTACTTTCTTGACATCCCCATTTCCACATATGGATGGGTTGAGTAAAATTGGTCATATGAGTGTGTTCACATTTGTACCAAGTTTATATGCATCAAGTTTTAGGTCCTCTACATTATCGCATCAAAATTTATGGACGTGGAAAGTTCCCCTCCAACACATTTTCTCTATTTTTTCATACTTAGTCATTTTCATAACTCAAATAGAACTTCAAAGGCATTTTCATGAGGTCGTATCTTTCATGTGCTACATCTTCAATTGAAATGGTCAAATGGGTGTGTTAACCCTCATGCAAGGAACATGTTTATAAAGTTTTATCACATGCAACATAATAAATCAAAATATTTATGCATGAAAAGTTACCCTCCAATGCACTTTTTATTATTTTTTCAGACTTAGCCAATTTTTTAGGGTCTAATTTGAACCTAAAGGGCATTTTCAAGGGTCATATCTCTCAAGAAATGTAGTTTCAGGACAAATGGTCAAATGTTTTTGTTAACCCTCATGCAAGGAACATATTCACCAAGTTTGAGATCATACGACTTAGTTCATCAGAAAAGATAAATTCATGAAAAGTTGCCTTCCAACGCACTTTTTGTCATTTTTTTAGACTTAGCCAATTTTATAGTCTAAATTGAGCCTAGTAAGCATTTTCAAGGGCCATATCTAACATGCACTGCATATTCAAGATAAATGGTCAAATGGGTTTGTTAACCATCATACAAAGAACATGTTCATCATGTTTAGGATCATGAAACATAATAAATAAAAATTTATGGATGTGTCAAGTTGCTCTCCAATGCATTGTCATTGTTTTTTCCATACTTTGCCATTTTCAGAAAACTCAAGCAGAACTTAGAAGGCATTTTCATAAGGTTATATCCTTCATGTGTTGCAACTTCAGATGAAATGGTCAAATGGGTTTGTTAACCCTCATATAATTAATATTTTATATAAATTTTATCCTATATGACATAGCACATTAAAATTTATAAGCATGCAAAGTTGGCCTTCAAAGCATTTTGGTTGGTTTTCTGGGTCCAAAAGAGCCTGGTAGGTATTTTCATGAAGACATATCTTTCATTTTTTGTATTTTTAGGAGAAATGGTCAAATGGATTTTTTCATATTTATGTTAGAATCATATATACCAAATTTTAACTCACCTGCTACTTCACATCAAAAGTTATGAAGACCTAAAGTTGGCCTCCTAGCCATATTTCACTATTTTTTCATACTCAAGTCATTTTTTTTCAAGAAGTGCAAGCAGCATCAAGGGACCCACCACCAATGTAATTTGAAAGGAAAAATTCTTTTTAATATATATATGCTAGTCTGTTAGTATATATGAGAGCTATTTGTCAATTTTGATGTAGGTCACCTACATTGTAATATTTGTATGAAGGATAGTTGTCCTTATCTTACATGCAGTATTTTGAGAAGATAACTGGTACACTACCTATGTTCAATATAAATAGGTATGGGTTTTGTAAAAGAGGAGAGATTTTGAGCAAAATTTATACTAGATCAATTAATACAATTTGAATTCAGCAAGGATTGTCTTAGATTGTGTTACATTATTTCTACTTTCTCTCAATTACAGGTGTGTCTTAGATTTGAATAGTTATTTGATAGATGAGATGCATTTTATGTTCATGAGATTTTTGGTTTGTGTTGTGATAAACTAGTTGAAGAGTTCCAAGTTTACTTTGCTTTTATTTACTCTGCATTTGAATGTTCTTAAGAAATTCATATTAACATAACAAAACACTTTAATTAATCTTGAATTTTACTCATGATCTTTATATTTCCTTTGAATCTTGTTTGGTCTTTGGTGAAGCTTGATCTTATGCTATGTTTCATTACTGATTAGTTAAATATATGCTCAAATTGACTAGAACTTTATCATTATGTTCGAGATAAATGCTTGTAATCACTTTTCTTCTATACCTTACCCTGCCTTCTGCTTCTTTTTTATTAATATTCACTTTAGCTTAGATTTCATTGTAAATATTCATTTAGAATAGTTTTTAGTTAGAATTTTGATCATAATCCATCATCAACATCATAGATATATAAATTTAGGACCAAGGTGGCTCCCAACCATCAAATCATATAAATATTGTGGACAGCTCTTGCATAACTCTACTTTTACTCCATCATAGGCAATTAAAATTATCACAAATTGTAACTGATGTCATGGATTCTTATAATCCTAAAATGAGAAGTGTTATTCAACACTAAGAGCACTTTTGAGGCAAATACAATCATCAACAGGTGGTTCATCTATTTCCTAACCTTCATCTAAAATATCATCTGATGATACTAGATATTCATCTATAGTCAATAAATAAGTACCCATTCTAGATATTTCAAAGAGAATATGGGCTTTTGGATCCTTAGTCTTTGTCAAAATGTACTTTTCTTGCCTCTTTAGATGAAGTTTCTGCATAACACCTTTAATAGGCATTCTAGCCTCAGACCAATTCATGTTGATTTTACCACCAACATCTTTGCAAAATTTATGTCCCAAAAAAACTCCATATGAGGCTGGAACATCAGCCACAAGAGCCATCATATTTGTCTTTTTCTCTAAAAAAATAGAAAATGTAAATTATACATCTTTTATTTGACCTATGAGGGGTACTTGCTTAGTTTCTATTGAAAAATAATGGCCAAATATCTTTGTCAAGTTAACCCCAAGGTAGTAACTACTTTGGTTGGCATCACATTATCGGAGGCACTTGAATCAATGACATAATTACTGAGCTTGTAACCATTAACAAATAAGGAAATACAAAATGGCTCTATTTTTCCAAGGACAAATTAAGGAGTTACAATCAAATTATTTTGCTTAGGCTTTAAATTAGGGTCAACAGGTGCACTCTTAGGTGAGATCTGATTAGAATTATCCCCCTTAATTTTTACAAACTTATTCAATCTCTCAAATTGATTGAGGTTAGATTAGAGGTATTCAACCTCAGATATTTAAATTTTTGTCTTCCTCACATGGTTTATGATGTCAAAGGTTGGGTATAGTGCATCTAAGGAAGATGAGGTATTTTCATTTTCAAGTTTTGATTTTTGGGAACTAGATTTAGTGTAGAAGGAGAAGTAGAATGATGAGGTGTACTTACTTGTTTATCCATCGTTGTGTCCTTTGGTTGAGCTAGCAAAGGAGTTTCTCTTTTGGCAATCGTAACCTCTTTATGTGGTTCATCCTTGGACTTAGATTTATCAACCTTCTATTATTGATTCAATTGATTTTGAGAATGGGTGAAGATAGCATAAGACTCTCCATGTGTATCTTCCTCTTGTTTATCTTCTCCTTCTTCAAAGTTTAAAAACCTGATATCATAGTCACCAGCTTCTCCTTCTTCATCTCTTGTGAAGGGATTAGGATCATGTTTTTGAACATGTTCTAGCTCTAGAACATCATCATTTTTAGGTTCCAACCAATTGACTACTACATTATATGGTGGTGCCTCCAATGCAAGCTTTGTTTGTGGTGGAGGAAGCTTATTCTAATTTTGATTCCTCACAACATTGTTAGAATAATTGGAAGCATTTAGGTATGTTCTTCTTGGAGTGTCCTTGTATGAATAAAAATACATACCTTGGGACATTTGCTTCTTGAGTGCTAGCAATTCATTTGTCAGCTTTTGCACCATAGGATTCATGGTGCTAGTAAAAGGTGAATTCAAAGAGGATTGCCTTTTAGACTTGATTGAATTATTTTTTTACTTTCCTGCCAAGATCAAATCATCTTCTACTTCAATGTCCAAGCTTTGAGCATCATCAAGATTAGTTGGGGCTGCCCTTCACAAAAGAAAACTAACCTTCAGTAACTGAGAATTTATGAAGAAGTATTTCAAGTTCTCAAGCATAGGTTGAACAATCATTGGAATCTTATTCCTCAACTTATTGAACTTTGCCATGAAGTCATGTATGGGTTCATGTGTTTCTTTATTTATTTGTGTAAGTTGAGCCAACAAGGCATGAGCATCTTTTGTCAGCTTGAACCTTGCCTCAAACTTAGCCTTAAGTGTTGCCCAACTTATGATGGTTCTTATTGCAAGATGGTAAAACCAATCAACAGCAACACCTTAGAGCATTTCTATAAAAAATATTATAGAAATATATTTGTGTTCCATTCCAAGAACTCTTTATGCAATGTATAATGTAGTAATATGTTCATTTGGATGTTACTTGTCATCACCATAGAACTTGGGAAAATTTATCCATGAACCACAAGGTAGTTCATGAGATGGTGGTGTCAAGTTTAACGGACCAAAATTAGTTCCCCACGAATTTTGAGTAGCTATTCTGTGTGGATTATATGGAGGAATAACAAATCTTTGTAAAGGCAAAATAGGTAAGACCCTATGAACATTTGAAGCTTCCCCTAGTATAGAATATCTTGTATTGGTAGGAGGAAAACTTCTTATATGTTGAAGAGGTGATCGTGTACATGTTGTAAAATATTGAAGTTATGCTCTTGCAACAACTCAAATGTAAGATTAATGTGTCTTGCTACCCTTTTGCTACAAATGTAACTTCATTCTACCAGATCATGAATTTATCCAAAAAAAGAAAAAAGATTAGAAATATCCAAACAATAACAAACAATAAGGTGTTGGTCCTATTTCAACCGAATGAGTGTAGCGCTCGGTTGCGTGTTTGTTCCCTAACAAAGTCACCAAAAATTATTGGGTGAATATTTTATCACCAATAAAATGGTAAAAAAATGGTACTTTCAACCCATAGTGTGATGATATAAATCTCTTCTCAAAAAAAGGGGAGGCTCCCTTCTTCTTGTTAACTAAAATAACAATCAACTATTTACACTTATTTACACTAAATTTATCAAAGTGGGTGTTATCATGTCATCCAATTCTCTTTTTTCAGAATTGATGTTAACATGCAAACTTATACTATGAGTCATTTTGTTCCTTACAATGTAGTATGAAAACATAAAATTACTTGATGGAGCAATAATGACGGATATTTAGATTAGTTAGATGAAATAATAACTAGAATAATACCAATAATATAACATGAATAGATGGAACAAAGTGCAGTCTAAAGTCTTCACATTACTTCCAACAAAGATTACATCACCAAAAAAAATAACTTACGGCCCAAAGTCTCCATAGTAAGTCACTTTCAATAATGAACACAAACTCAGTAATGATAATGTAGCTCAAAAGACTTCAAAATCAACTTCCTGACACCTTCCATTTTATAGAAATTCACACCACAATCCAATCAAAAGCACAATAAAATGTAATGGAAAAGATGTAAGAACATTTCCAATACACTACAAGTTTATTCCAACACAAAGATTGAAAGATCACTTGATTTTCTTATATTCATGGAATTCAAGATTTCTAATTTGAATACAAAATTTAAAAAATTGCTTCTTAATTTTAGTAGCATTTCTCTTCTATAGCCCTAGTGATCCTCTCTTTAAAAAAGAGCATCCTCTTATTTATATAGAGGAGCAATGAACAAAAATAGGGAAAACATAACTACTTTGACTTATTCTTTGATAGAGTCCAATTTTAATTAGGACTGTGTACTTTTTCTATGTGTAATTTACACCAAACAAAACTACATATGGAAAAATATGAAAATAAACTAGGTGTCCTTAGACATAGGAATTTATTCCTTTTTGTTCTTCTCTAGGCATGCTTTGTATTTCTTCAAGGGGGATTGAACCTCATTATTGTCTGGCCCTAATGTATTTCTGGAGATGGCAAGGACCCTTGTGATGGAATCCGCTAGGTTGATTGACATGCCTTTGCTTTTATCCAAGATTCTCTGTAATTTATCCATTGTTACTTAGAATTCAAATTACTTGTCAATGGAATCTAGAAGAATGTTCCTATTTCAATTTTTGTATGAACCAAGGAAGTGAAATCTTGAATAATTATTTTTGTAGGAAGGATCTTTTGAGAGTCATCTATCACCTAGCAAGGAAGTTCTCTAATCTTTTCTATAAGATCTATACCCTTATTAGTGCATATATTTTGAGCTTCTTCAAGATCCTTAATTATACTATGAATGTCTTCTTTCTTATTTTTCATGGCCTCTCTATATTTTATAAACATTTTCCTTCTTGAAATGACTTTTTTCTCAACTAAAAGTTCCATCTTGAACTGGTGTAATTGAGTCCATGTATGAATATCTTTATCTGTTAACTATAAGTTTTAAATGAGTGTCTCAAGTGTTTATTGCATTTGTATTTTTACTTCACTCAATTAATTCAAAATTTCAATGACATAACATAACCATTGAGCACCTTTTGTTAACATTCTCTCTATCTAGGCACTAACTACCCAACCTTATGACCCAATCTTTTTTACCTATTGAATTGCATTTTCAGTGGCTTTGCTCCCAATGGGATCTACTGGCTTAGAAGATTAAGTGATATTTATTAGAACTAAGGTTAGTTTCTACTTGTACTTTGAATTGATCCTTGATTACCTTGTCCTTGTCATATCTTTTGATCAAAGATACCATCGTTGTCTATAGGTCTTCCTTTACACTTTCATGCATTTGTTTACCAAGATCTATCCACCCAATTGCATAGTCAAATGCTTGGATATCTTAAATGTTTTTCCCTTCTAGAGTCACTTTAACCTTGACATACTTATTACCAAAATCAAAATCACTCTTGATATTGTTTTATCCTTCTTTTTTATCTTTGGCTTTACTAGTACAAGTTGACTGAAATCAAAATCATTCGACGACACACCTTACTTCTTTCTCTTGGGTGTTTGGGACATTAACCAAGGAGAAAGGATTGATAAATCCTCTTAAATGGAGGATGTCAAGGCTTGTGATGTTAGGGGAAGATCAATAGCTTGTGAATTGAGTAGAATGGAAGGTGGAACGGAGGTATTCGATAATGGAATGGATATCGATGGAATGGTGGTACTAATAGGTGAAGTTTGGATTGGTATGGCAAAAAATTTGGTTCCCATTAGAACATTTGATATGGGAGTAGATGGGACTTGAGTTTCCAATTTGGAAGATGGGGTAGACATGAAATTATCAATGTCTTGCTGGGTGAAATACAAATTGGTGAGTGATTCTAATAACTTTGAAGGACTAAGTAAATTAGAAAGGGAATCGAATACCCAGTCGAAAGTGCTCCTAAATGGAACTTGGAAAAGTGTAGCATTAGTGGGTGAAGGAGGGGATGAAAGAAAAGTGTGAAGAGGTACTATAGAAATAACTGGTGTAGTAGGAAAGATAGGGGGAAGAGTGGAAGATGCTACCTAAGAAGTTTCTACTTGAGAAGTCACTGGCTGTGCTCATGCTTCACTTGTAGTAGGATTTACTTTTATCCCCACTTGAACTTTTTTCTCTATATCATTATCTTTGCCTTTTCCTTTTCCTTTTCTCTTGAAAAAAAACTTCACCTTTTGTGTAGAGGTGGAGGTATATTCCTTATTCTTCATCCCTAGTTCCTCCCGCTTTCTAGCAGTGTCTTCATCATACCCTTCTTTGGATCAATTTTTGAATGGCTTCAATCTAATACCATTTTCTCCCAACCAGGCATTGGTCTTTGAAAAAATAAGTTAGAATCTATCTCTGATGAAAGTGGATTCATTTACTGACCATTGAATTAGGGGAAGAGGAGTTGAAGAAACCTGATTACTCTCATATAATGGGTCCAATACATTCCCATCATTTGTCAATTCTTCAGGTATGTCAACCAATTTTAAATTAACAATTTGGTCTACAATGAGATGATTATAATCCAACTTTCTCACATCTTCCTTAGTTCTACACTCTACCCAAATGTCCTTTATTCTATGTATGTGAGAGTAATTCCCTTTAAGATTTTCCTTCATTTTTTTGTAATCAAAGTCTTCCTTGTTCTTGAATATATTACGAGTGATCCATTATAATTCAATTTTCATTATTTTGGCCTTTGGAGTGGTAGAGATTGTATACTAGCCAATGTTGATTGGAAACTTGAAACCTAGTTTATGGGTATCTAATTGTTTCTTGTACATACTCATCACTTATTGACACATCTCCATTAGAATCAACTTGTCACTTAGATACCTGGGTAGCATATAGGGTTGCTTATAGAATCCTCCTACCCTGATGTAGGTGAAGGCTGGGAATTGCAAGAATATACAACCAACCTTGTTGACTTGTGTCCATGTTGCATTTGAAATTCTCTTTTTTTTAGGTCTTTGTCAAAAATGCAAATGAACTTGTAAAATAAAGCAACATTGACTCTCCTATAATGTTTCAATCTTTCCTTCAGAGTCAACTATGGATAGTATTCATACACAGGAACATTCTTTCTATCACCAACACTAGTTAAACCTAAAAAGGATTTCATGCTAGTTGTAGTGTATAACAAATAGGAAGTCATGAAGAATTTTAGAGAAGAGATCACCTCAAAGAGTTGGTGACATATGGCATCACTGATCTATTTTCCCTATAAGATCTTTTGTTTACCTCTCTTGATAACCTAGATGTAATGATACATCCATTCTTGGAAAATATTTGATGTGGGCATCCCCTTAACTCTACTTAGGAGAGTGATCAAATCCCTTACTTCCTCTAAGAACTCAATGCGATAAAAGTTTTTGGGCCATCTCACAATGGAATGTCGAGGAGTCTTGAGTTAGTGAGAGTTGATGTGCCTCTTGCATTTTTCATAATTCTTATCATAGTGTTCCTATGTTGAGTTCACATTTATGTATTAATACTCTTCAATGTCAAAGAGATGGAATATTTTATCAAAATACTCCTCATCAATCTGAATGACCACCTTACCATCTGCATCTTTGACTGATCTAGTATGTTTGTCAAAATGGGTAGCAACTATCAAGATGAACTCTGAATCTTGTGTAGATATAGGGAATATGGTTTCTAAGTGAATTTTGTTATCTAGGATAGCTTGCATGTGAGGTGAAATGGGGTACTTGTTTAGCCTCTATAAGAACTCAGTCATGTCAACATGACCAAATTTTATGTCCCTAATTTGGTCCACATTAAATTCAACCACAGACATTGGGACCACTCCTTAGAATTTGTACTTCATTATGCCCTTAGTATGAGAAACCTCTGACATTGATCAAGTAACTTCATGAGTGTGTTTGGAGTATATTAGAGTTATTACATTTCTCATTTAGAAAAAAAATGTGTAGGGGAGGTGAAAAATTGTGCTTATGCATGGTAGTAAATCACTTTATGTAGTTCAAATAATTTTCTCTAAACTACACCATGGGTACGTATTTTTTATGAAACTCAAATAAAATTATCTAAACTACATAGATCAAGGGATCAAAAGTGTAGACTGGAGAAAATTCTCTGAGCTACACCTCACTCAGGTATTTCAAAGTTTGGGTGTAGGTTAGAGAAATTTCTCTGGCATGTATCATTATTCAGGGAAAGGGTACACAGAGAAAATTCTATGAAGTGCACTGATAGAAAGGATGGTGAGGTAAAAGGGTACACCTCAAAGAATTTACTTTGATGTGCACCTAGACTCAAGAATGGATGAAGTGAACATCAAAGAAAATTCTCCAAGGTGCACCCACAAGGAATAGACAGGGTTTGGATGAACTCCAAAATGTCTCTCAAAGTTTAGAGACAAAGCAGGGTTTTTCATGGATTTGAGGTAGGGGCCTTGAATGGGTTTTCAAAATATGAGAAGGTATTTGAAAAATTAATTTGAGAAACATAGGACCCTAAGGGGGGTTCGTCAAGAAATATAAAATAGGGTTTTCAAAATAAATGAGAGAAATACAAGACGTGAAAAGATAGGGCAAAAAGGAAGAAAGGAATAAAAGAAGACAAAACATTACTTGAAATGTATAGTAGAGGAAATCCATGGGTGAGTCAAGGAAATCAAGCCCAAAAATGGTGAACCAAGATGCAACTTAGCATGAGAACGACAAATGATGCACACATGCGAGTAAATAATGATGGGAAAGAAAATGCAAATGGTAAAAAAGAAATTACCATGAAATTAATATATAAGTGTGGTAACAAATGCATATTAATTACCATATAGATAGTGGGCCCATCTGTAGTGGTGGAGAAATTTGTCAACCTTGTATGTGTAGTGGTGAAGAAATTTTTTTCTCCTACACACTGGGGTGTAGTCCAAAGAAAATTCTCTAGATTACACAAGGTGAAAACCTCTCTCAAAAAGACTAGCTTTTGAGGTGAAAATCACACATGAGGGCAACTAGTTTGCCTTGTTTTACATGCTTAGAGTTAATGGGCTATGAAATGGTCAAGTTTTGTATGGGTTATCCCATGGGTTGAGCCTACTAAATTCAAGGATAACATGCCTTACCCTTCCTTTTGTTCCATTTTATCAATTCACCTTAGATTAGCTTCATTGTGAATACTCATCTTAGTTTAGCTTTAGAATTAGGTTTTAAGCATAATTCACTTTCAATAGCATAAATCATCTTCAATATCAAAGATCAACTATTAAGCCATGGTGGCTCCCAACCACCAAATAATATAAATTTGTGAAATAGTCTACTTGTTCTACCTCTATTCTACCAAGGATAATACATAATCACAACCTGCAACTCATGTATTAAATTCTCTAGATTCATAAATGAGAAGTGTTTCTTAAACACTAAGAACCACATGTGATACACTTTTAGGCATCAACAGGATACATGTTCCATTGGTGCTAAAAGGAGGGCCTTAGTTAAATATTTTTAAATTTTTAACATCTTTGCTAATTTTGGTGAATTATGTTTAAAGATTGATGTACTCTTTGTATATTTGTGTTTTTTAGCATATTTGTGTAAATATCATTAATCTTGATGGTTTTAAACCAATATTTATGCTTATTTATAAAAATATAGATGTTCTTTGAAGATCCATGAGTAATTGTGGTAAAGATATCTTGAAACCTATGAATCCGATGAGTTTGAGGTTAGTAATAGCTATTTTGTCCAAAGATTGATAGATCCTTTACAAATTTGAGTTTAAACGTGTAAAGATCATTCATATCCATATATTTGGACATATCCTTGAGCTAATTTAGTTAAATATTGATGTCCTTTGCTATTTTTTATGCATATTTGCATAAAATTTTCTTAATGTGCAAATTTGACCATCATTATTTGTAAAGATAAGACTTACACATCATATTTCAAATAGGGTTTAAAGTTTTCAAGATAGAATTGCCAAAGATAAGGACCAAGTCACATTTAGAGACAAGGGTTCCTCTTTTATCATTAGAAGTTCAAAAGAGAGCTAGGTGAGACAAAGGTAAGTGTAGACTCTCAAAGTCTCAACCAACTTCACCAATTCAAGATGCTCATGTTTCCAATCCCTATCAAGGTATGGCTTAGCTAGGTGGTTCTTCAATCAATGTGTTAGGTGTGGTACATGACCTTCCTCATAATACTAAAAAGTATGTGCCCACTTTTAGTCCTAATGGTGCTATAACTATTGAAGAACACATTAAAAGTTTCAAAGCTACTTTAAGACTGTTGAATGTTATTCATGAAGATGTAACATGCAGATTATTTCCATTTACTTTCAAACATATTGCATATAAATGGTTCCTTAACATTCCAGAGAATTACATAGCTAACTGGAATGATTTTAATAGATTTTTTATTGATCAATTTAGTAAAATCATTAGTCTTTGCATTCTATATCAGCAATTTACCACGATCAAAAGATACTCAAATGAGCCCAAAAGAGCCTTCAATGCTAGGTTTTAGAAGATGTTCAACAAAACCATAGCTCCTTATAGACCTGATAAGGCTTTAGCCTTAGATATTTACAAGGATTCCTTGGATCCTATGACTTTTGTGTCTCAAAATATCTACATAGGTCATTAATACATTAGCCTTAGATTATGTTGAGGTTGTGATCATTAATGATTAGATACAACCCCAGGGCTAAATGGCATATAGTATTCCTAACATTGATCCAAATTTACCTATTCTAAATGTCATTCCCAATGCTAATCAAAATATGTCTACCTTAAACCAGCTTATAGTTCTAAACCAATTACCTTTGAATCATGCACATCCTGGCCAAAACCTAGGATTCTTGAATAAGGTTACCAGTGGATCTCATCCATGAGACCAGAGAGTTCTAATGCCTGCATCCAGTAGTAATACTCAAGTTCATAATTCTAAGGCACCCAAGAATGAAAATGATTCTATATTAAAGATGGTTTAAAAGCTAAGCAGTGATTTTCTTCAACTGTAATAGCAAGTTGGCAATACTGGGGAAAGCTCTAATAGGAACTTCTCTTTTCAAAGATTCAATAGGCCTTCAAATAGATTCCCAAATAACAATAGCAATAGCCATAACAAAGAGGCATTTTCTAATAAGAATATTTCTAACATAAATCTTAGTGATGTATTTTTACCTGATTATTATAGAGTTTATTGTATTTCAAAACATGGTCAATTAGATTGTCTAGAATTTTGCAATGCTTTTGAATCTTATCAAGAAGAATCAGACACTTTTGAAGTTGTACCTAATAAAGGCAATGGGGCAGGTACCTCAAGTTCTTCAAGGTCATCTAAATCTTCTAATTCAACTCTTATGGTGGAAACATTTGAGTTCTCATTCCAAGAAGAGAATGAGCTCAAATATATTCTTGAAGAGATCCATGTTTTTCAGCAATATCTAAAGAAGACCTATCCTCTTAGGAATAGTGAGAAGAAACAACCTTTGACTACCTCAACTCCACCAAACAATTTTGACACTCCTCCTGATACTACATTAGACAATAATACAGAGCCTCCTAAGGGAAGTACCTCTAAACCCAATGTTGATACATCTAAAACAAATGGATTTGTTTTTAGAGTATTTATCTAAGAAGCCTAGCAAACCACAAAAGTCTACACATGCTAACATTTTAATACATAAAAGTAATGCAGATGTTCCACCTTTCTTGCTTATAGTCAGGATCTTTAGTAAGAATTTGCATAATTATTTTTTGGACTCTTGTGCATCTATAAATATTATGCCTAAAGTTATTTATGAATAACTTAGTTTGACTCCCATTAAATTGGATAGAGTTGTAACTCAATTAGAAAAATCAAGATTCAAAGTAATTGCTGAATTATTGAATGTTCACATGCAGATTACTTCTGAATCAAGGATCCAAAAATTCATTGACATCTAAGTGGTAGACATCCTTCCTTGATGCTCAAAGAATGTTGTTAAGTAGAGACTATACTAGATCTCTGAATGGCTACATGTCTACTGACTGTTCACACATGTGATTACCCTAGAAATGAGTTCCCAATTAGATTAGGATAGGAAGGGAGCCTAAGATGAAACATATGATCACTGAATACAATGCAACCAATGAGAAGGTCAACATGGTTAACTCAAATCTGGGTGTTTACAATCTTGACACCCTAAAGGTATGTAACTCTAAAACTTTTCATGTTATGCCTGGGTTATGGAAGTTATATTTTGATGGTGTTAGGTGCAAATCAGGTTCCAAAGTAGGGGTGGTGTTAGTCAATAACATTGGGAAGGAATATGATGCCTATTATAAACTCCAATTCCTATGTACTAACAATCTTGTAGAGTAAAAAACACTTATTCTTGTACTATAATTTGCAATAAAACACAAGGTCAAGGAACTATCAGTTTTTGGTGATTCAGAACTAGTAGTCAATCAAGTCAAAAGTAAATATCAATGCAAGTTGTAATATCTTAAGAAGTATAAGTTTAGAGTATGGGACTTAATTGAATTTTTTGATGCTTTCAACATTGTGTCAATTCATAGGGAAGAAAACAAGGTTGTTGATGAACTTGCATCAGCTACAACTAACTTTATGCCTAACTAAAGTTCTAAGCTACAAAGTCTTACCATTGAATTAGTCCCATGTCCCTTAGTGTTAGATAATGTCAACATATCATAGACTTCATGACTAACTCAGGAGTATCTGAGGCTCACATCATTGATGAATTCAATGAAAATACCTTTGATGATGACAAAGTTCAAGGCAAGTTTGATGATAAGTTCATTCAATTGAGTGACAATAAGATTCCAAAAGGAATGATAGGCTTAGAAAGATTGTTTGATTCAGACAGACTAGCTAAGACTGTCAAGATTCCTAAAGTTTATGGACAAGACTAAAATGCAATTGACCTAGGTTCCCAAGTTCAACCTCAGCTGGTGAACATTGGTACAGCCTGTACAAGCATTGAAACCAAGAGAGTCAAATATTTGTTGACCAATTATAAATATTTAATAGCATGGTCCTATGATGACTTAAATATATGTGATCCTAGAGTCATAACCCACACCATACCAATAAAATACTCCTGTAAACCTTTTAGGCAAAAACACAGGCTAGTCAACCTTGTCCTAGAACCAATGATATACAAAGAGGTCAAGAATTTACTAGATGCTAAGATATTTTTTCCCATTAGACACTCCACTTGGGTATTTAAATTAGTACTATTCAAGAAGAAAAATGGTGAAATCAGATTATGCATTGACTTTAGAAATCAGAATAAAACATCTGAAAAGGATAATTACCCCCTACCTTCTCTTGGCCAAGTAATTCAAATTGTTTTTGGTTCTACTATGATGTATTTTCTTGATGGACTTTTAGGGTATAATCAAGTGCTAGTGAACAAGGAAGACAAAATGAAGACTATCTTTACTACCAAGTGCGGCACTTTTGCTTACAAAAGAATGCCCTTTGGATTAATCAATGCAGGTGTAAGCTTTCAAAGAGAAATGGATCATACATTCTAGAGGTTGATTGGTAAGTGCATTATCATTTACATGGATGACCTAACTATTTTTACAAAAAACAAGGAAGACCACATCATGCACTTTCAACAAGTATTTGAGAGATGTAGAAGGTATGGAATATCATTCAATCCCAAGAAGAGTATTTTATGTGTTACTAACGGAAAACTATTAAGACATGTTATAACTAAAGAGGGGATCTCTATATATGCTGATAGATTAAATGCAATATCAAAGATAGAACCCCCTAATAGTAGGAAAGAACTAAAGACTTTCTTCGATAAAATCAATTTTGTAAGAAACTTCATTTTTGGTTTTATAGATATTGTGAAACCATTAAATGGCATGTTGAAGAAAGATGCCAATATCACATGGAATGATGAGACCAAGAAAGATTTCAAAGGCATCAAAGAAGTGATTGGATAAGCTCTTGTACTGATAAGTCTAGATTTCACAAAATCTTTCTATCTTTATTCCTTTGCCTCTGATCACACAATAGCTATTGTTCTAACTCAAAAGATAGATAAGTGTGATTACCCCATTACTTTCATGAGTACTAACCTTAAAAATGTTGAGTTGAACTATTTTTTTATTGATAAACAATAATTTTATTTACTCAAGGCAGTGAAGAAATTTAGGCATTATATCTTTAGAAATAGAGTACATGAAATTCTACTAGACCCTACCACTAAGCTAATGTTGAGTCAATGTGAACTTGGAGAAAGGAGAGGTAAGTGGATGTCTATCCTCCAATAATATGATCTAGAGATAAAGACTACTAAGTTGGTAAGATGCCAAGGTTTAATTCAATTAATTACTAATACTAATCCTATTGTTCCCAAAACTAGTCACTCATTTTTGTGGACAACTTGTTGACCATTTTGGTCCTGCAAGCCAAAAATGGTCTCCTATCTCAAAAATATGCTGAGCAGTCAAGTTATTCAATTACACAAGCCTTTTTGGCAAATGAAATTGTTTGTTTTCAAAGGTTTTACAGTCGAGAAAATGAACAAGGTTCAAAAGGTGGGTTTTCACAAAAAAAATTAAAACACTTGAAGGCATTTCCTAAAAAATTGATAAAGATGGTTCAACATCAGGGTTCAATGATAAATGGTTCAACGGTGAGGTTCAATGATATGAAATGAACTATATAGATCAACCATAGTTGCATTGAACTTTGAACCATTGAACTCTGCTAAAAAGGTTCAAGTGAAAGGTTCCAATGGAAGGTTCAAGTGAAATGTTCTAGCAGAAGGTTCCAGTGGAAGGTTCAAATAGTTAGTTCAATGATACATTGAATTTATAAAAAGATTGAGTGAACACAACTCTTTGCAAAACATAAAATATTGAGCTGCCAAATTGTTGAACCATTGAATCGATGAACTCTAAAATATAGTTCGAGGTTAAAAAGGTTCAAGCAACCGATGACGTCCCCATGGATGTCAAATTCAAGAAAATGGAATAATTGTTGGTTTTCAAATGATGTAGACCTGAGGACAAACTCAGCGACCCACTAAGAAAGGAGCTAGAAAATCCAGTAAAAGGTGAGACGATAGCCCTCATAGCTCGAATCACTAGGAAGAGACAAAATATAGCAAGGAAAGAGGGAACAAACTAGAGAATCTAGAAGCATCAATAGAAGAGTTATTTTAGTGGGTGGAATAGTCCACCAAATGGTTATCAAAGAGTGTAAACATTCAATGGTGTGGCCCATTTTTCTTTATTTGAGTAAAGATGAGTGGATAGTCATGTAAGTATCATAAAGAGGAGCAGCTTTGCCTTTCAGAGGACTAGGCAACCCATGTTTTTGAAAGAGACATTTGATATGATTTAAACACCAAAGTCAAGACTGGTAATCTACTCCAACATGGCCCCTTCACAGAACTTCCTCTTTTCAATGCATTCAACGTAGCATGGGTCATTTGTGGAAAAAAGTGCCAAAGTCTTTTTCTTGGATGTTATAAATTGTAATCTCTGATTTTGAAAAAAGAGGATCTCTCAGTTATTGGAAGCAAAACTCTGCCCAAATTAAAAGGCATTTTTGAGACTTTGAGCTTAGATTGTTAATCAAAATTTATCAGGTGAATGAGAAAGCAAGTGACCTTTCAAACTTTGTGTTGAAATAACTTGTGTTATGTAGGAAATTATTCTTATGTCCTCTTCCTAAATATAATCTTATCCATTTGATTAATTAAGCAAAGCAAGTGAAAAGAATCTAGAAGATGTTTTGAAGCTGATTATGGAGAGTTTGTGCTACCATAATAGTCTTTAGTTTATGTTTTAGTGTCTTAGAAAGAAGGATATTAGAAACACTTTGAACTACCTTTATCTTTTGTAATCATATGTTCTATTTTAGTTTTTGGTGAAGACTTTGGGTTGCACCTCATTCTACTGTGATATAAGTCATAAATTAGGAAGAGAAGCAATGAAAGACTTTGTGTTTTCATGAGTTTCTTGTGGATTCAATTATTAATTGGGAGTTTTGTTTTTGTTTTGTGAACATCATTTCTGAAAAAAGAGCAATGGATGACATGATCTCACCCTTGAGTTGGTATTTAGTATAGGTTAAGTTTGTGATAGTTTATAGGGAGCCTCCCCTTGCTAAGAGGAGAGATTTATCTCATTACACTGTGGTTGATATAACTATTTTGTCTTTAGTTAGTTGATGACAAAATATTCACCCAATAGCTTTTGGTGACTCTGCTAGGGAAGAATGCACAATTTGAAGCTTTACACTTCAAATTGAAACATTTCTAGTTCTTTTCCATTCTACATTCTGGCATATCCACAGTATACGTGAAGCCAGAGATCTCAGGGTGTTATTGATCCTATATTCAAGTTTATGTAGCAATATAATTTTGATCTTTCTCCTCCATGATCTCACCTTCAGCGAACCAAGAGTTATCCTCCTACCAACATCAGATCTCCAATACTAGGTGAAGTTTCTCCTTCCTCTACTAGCAGAGCTTTGTCTATATATACTCCACAAAGGTTTGTTTTCCCTCCTTTCAATCGTCATATCATGGCAGTGCAAAGCCCTTGGGGTAATACTTTTGACCTCCTAAATCTAACCCCACATTTACATGAACTACCTCGTAATTCAATAAAGAATTTTTCCAAGTTTTATGGTGATGGGATAGTTCATCCTGATGAGCATATTATAGCTTTTTGCATAGCCTGTGGTGTGATAGGTCTTGAATATGAAGATATAGTGGTAAGACTATTTGTAGAAACATTACAAGGCACTACCACATATTGGTTTTATCATCTTCAAGCTTAGACTATAACTGACTGGAACACTCTCAAGGCCAAGTTTGAGGCTAGATTCAAACCCATAGAAGATGCACATGCCTTGTTGGCTCAGCTTATGAAAATGAATAAAGAGCCTCATGAGCCTATGCGAGACTTCATCGCTAAATTCAATAAGCTAAGGAACAGGTTTCTTACAATTGCTCAACCAACACTGAAAAATCTTAAGTGCTTCTTCATCAATTCTCAACTTCTCTGAGTGATTTTTTTGTTAAGGCAGGCTGGCCATATAGATCTTTTTGTGGCTCAGATTTTGGCTACTGAGGTTGAAGATTATCTTATCCTTGTAGGTAAGATAAGAAGAGATCCTAATAAAAATAAATTTTCTTCATCTGCTGAAAATTCTTTCACAAGCATCACTAATCCTATGGTGTAAAAGTTAGCAAATGAATTACTAGCTCTAAAAAGGCAAATGTCCCAAGGTATGTCTTCTCCTCCTTATCGAGATATACCAAGGAAGACATTTCCCAACTATTTATATCAAGGCAATGCTGCCAAAAATCAAGGGCAACCCAATCATCTTCCTCCCACATAGGGGAAGCTTGTCATTGAAGTAGTACCAATTAACTCAGCAGTTGGTTATTATGAAGATGAACATGATTTCTCTTTTTAACTTGAGTTGGACCAAGAAGAAGATGCTAATCTCTTTGCAGAAGAAGAAGAAGAAGAAGAATTAGCTGGAAACTCCAATATTGGTTTTTTGAATTACCAAGATGAAGCTAAAAAAAGGGAGAAGTGTTTGATGGAGCATATGTTATTTTTACTAGGTCCCAAAACTAGTCAACTCAACAAGCTAATAGGGGAAAAGTAGTAAAATAACCTCAGCCAATGATCTTGATTGCTAAATGGGTAACTTCTCTACCTTTCCAATCAAGGGACCTGATGACCAATAATAATGTAAGTAACTCAAACAATCTTATACCTTCTACTTCTATTCTTCATACTAGTGCCACATCAAATAAAAATTAGAATGATGGACTTCCTTCCTCTATTTCTAGTCCATTCCAATTATTCGACATAATTGATCATGCTTGGAAGACCAAAATCCAAATGTCTGAGTTTGAGTACTTACAAGCCAACCCTGAGTAGTTGGATAGGTTGGTTGAATACATTAAAAAAAAATGTCCCTACAGGACAAGATTTTTCAAAAGTGACTCATGATCCCCCAAAGGACAAATATACCCAAAATAATATTATCGCTACTCCTCTTGTTTCCCCTGGGAAAATAGAACCTTTCTATATTTCTCTATTGATAAATGGTCATAAATTGAGCAATTGTATAATAGACTCTAGAGCCTCTGATAATGTTATGCCTATCAAGGTAGCAGATTCCCTCAATCTTACTTTAACTAAGACTTTTGGGAGATGTTTCTCCATGGAAAACAAGCAAGTGCCACTTTTGGGTCAAATCAAAGATGCCCAATTTGCATTTGTGGCTTTTCCAAATAAGAAGATTAAGATGACAGTCTTAATAGTTGATGTTCTAGCTTCTTATGGCATTTTGCTCAGATGTAATTTTTGTAAAGATGTAGGTGGAGAGTTAAACATGGATCTATTTAAAGTGAGGATACCTATTAAGGGCATCATGTAAAAGTTACTTCCTAAGAAAGAGTCAAAATATATTATTACTCAAACGTCAGACTCTGAAGCTCAAATTTTGTTTGAATCCTCAGGAATGGGTAATTATTTTCTGTCCACTGAAGATGTTTTTATTTCATCAGAAAAAAGTTCATTGGGTGATAATTCAGATAATTTAGATAGAAAATCAGAAGAACTTGTAGAGAAAAGTTCAGGTAAAAATGGGTCTTCCCTCACTAATGAAGAGAAATCTTTAAGAAGATTAAATTCTAATGATGTTTGGATTTTAGAATTTGATGGTAGCTATTCTTCTACTAGTTCTAGAGCTAGAATTGTTTTGATATCCCCACAAGGAGAAATCTTACCTTACTCATACAAGCTACAATTTGGCAATACCAACAACACTGCCAAATACAAATCATTATTTCTCAGATTACAAGCTGCTCATGCTAAAGGTGTTAAAATTCTCCATGCTTGGGGAAATGCTAAATTGGTGGTTTGTCAAGTGAAAAGTCTGTATCAAACCAAAAAAGAAAGATTATGGCATTATCACAATCTTGTATGGAATTACATTAAAAAAATTTATGCTTTCAATACTTCTACAATGCTGAGAGAGTTTAATGATTGTGCAGATTCATTGGCTGCCTCTGCAACCCTCATGGTTCCTCATAAAGATTTCAAAAGGAACAAGTACACTATTGAGTTAGTCTTTTGACCAAGTGTACCTAATAATGCTGACCATTGGTAGGTGTTTAATGGTGATAATCAAATTGTCACTTTATTGGAAAAAATGGATAGTTTTGAGGAGCTTTATTTTGAAGGTAGTGATTCTCCACCTTGGGAATCAGTTCCTGAAAGAGATTTACAAACTGGTGAAGAGTTTTTTCAACTCAAAGGGAATAAAACCCAAAAGGTTTGGTTTCTCTTGAGAAGCTATTTGATAAGTATGATAGGTATATCAAACAACAACAAATGGATTCAAGTTCCTCTAAGGATTTTGATCAAGTAAATTTGAGTACAGAAGAAAATCCCAAAATGGTTGATATTGGGAAATGTTGCACTACTAATAAAAACTTTAAATTCATTACTCTTCTTCACCATTACATTGATGTTTTGACATATTCTTATGATGACTTGAAATCCTTCAAGCCTAAATAAATTTGAAATGAAATTCCCCTTAAGACTGGATCAGTACCTCACAAACAAAAATAGAGGCAATACAATCCCAAAATATCAGGTACTATCCTTTCAGAGATTTAGAAGATGTTGAATGCTAGAATAATTTTTCCAATTCACTATTCCACCTGGATCACGAACATAGTTCCTGTAAGAAAAAATAATGGATAAATTCATATTTGCATGGATTTTAGGAATCTCAATCAATCTTCTCTAAAGGACAACTACCCTCTACCCATCATGGATCAAGTATTCCAAACAGTAACCAACTCAAGAATGTTATCAGTGTTAGATGGTTTTTCTAGATATAATTAAGTAGAAGTTAATGAAGTAGATCAACATAAAACCACTTTTACTACACCTTGGGGCACATTTACATATCGAAGAATGCCTTTTGGTTTGATCAATGCTGGTGCCACATTTCAGAGAACAATAGACCTTGTCTTCAGAGATGAATTAAGGAAGTTCATCGTGGTGTATCTTGATGACTTGACTATTTTCTCCAAACATCATCCTGATCATATGTACATTTACAACAAGTGTTGGAACACTGTCGATAAAATGGTATTTTGCTCAATCCAAAGAAGTCAATTTTTGGGGTTACAGAAGGTAAACTTTTCATGCACATTATATCTCGAGAAGACACAAAAATCAACTCAAAAAGATTCAAATCTATCCAAAATCTTACTCTACCTGTTAGTAAGATTGTAATTCATTCTTTCTTTGGAAAGGTGAATTCTCTATGAAGGTTCATTCTTGAATTTGCAGAGAAAACTCACCACATTGTTGACATGATGAAGGGTAAAGCTACTTTTCATTAGACTGTAGAAATCAAAGCAGCATTTGAAGATATCAAGAAGGTTATTGCTCATGCCCCAATCTTGGTTTGTCCAGATTATGCCAAAGACTTCATAGTATATAGCTATACTTTTGAACATACACTTTCAGTGATTTTGGTTTAGCAGAATGAAGAAGGTGTGGAATCTCCTATATCATTTATGAGTTTACCTCTCAAAGCTCATGAATTAAAATATTCAAATATGGAGAAGCATGCTTATGCCATGGTTAAGGTGGTAAAATATTTCTGATTCTATATTATGAATTCACACACTATTATTCTAGTACCTGATACAACTGTAAAGTCTATTTTAACTTAAAAAGAGTTTAGTACTAAAAGGGGTAATTATATTTCTAAGATTTAAGAGTTTGATATTGATATCAAACCTACTAAACTGGTGCAGGAAAGAGGTCTCTATCAATTAATTGCTGATAACATACCAAAAAAAATAAGACATGAAAAAGCAAAAGTTAAAGACATGCCAACAGTTCTTTTTGTCACTACTACTGATGAGTGGTATTCTAATATCACTCATTTTATTGCCTATGGTGAGTGTCCTACTCACTTATTTTATAAAGAAAAAAAATGTTAAGTTGAAAGCTACTAACTATGTCCTGTGGGACAATGGTTTGTACAAAAGGAGCCTTAATGGGGTATTTCTTTGTTGCATGGATAAAGTGAAATAGAGTAAAATTTTGGAGTCTTTCCATAATTTGGCTTGTGGAGGACATTTTTCTACACCTGTGACTACTCATAAGATTCTACGAGCCAGATACTATTGGCCTGCACTATTTCAAGATGCGTATAATTGGGTACATAGGTGTGAGTTGTGTCAATAGTTCATTGGAAAACCCAAGTTGGCCGCATCACCTCTCAATCTGATGGTGATTGAAGAACCTTTTCAATAATGGGGTATGGATTTCATCAGCACCATGAACCCATCCTCAAGTTCTAGACACAACTATGTTCTCACTACAACAGACTATTTTACCAAGTGGGTGGAAGCCATTTCAGTCAAGCATGTTACTTCAGAAGAGGTATGTAATTTCTTTAAAGAAAATATTATTTCCTGATTTGGGGTTCCAAACAAGATTATAGTAGATAATGCCACTCGTTTCTCTTCTCATGAGATTACTAACTTTTGCTACAATCATGAGATTATTCTTTCCCACTCCTCAGACTATTATCTGCAAGGAAATGGTCAGGGGGAATAGAATAACAAGAATCTAGTTACTATTATCAGGAAATTGGTAGATGAATATTAGAGAAATTGGCATAAACCATTGTTCGATGATTTATGGGTAGATAATATTACACCTAAAAGGGCAATAAGTATGTCACTATTTTAAATTTTGTATGGTCTGAATGTAGAAATACCCATTACCTTGGAACTACCATCACTAAAGTTGGCAAAGGCGGTAGAAGATTCAACTTTTGAAAATTCTATTGATAAAATAATCATGTACCTAATTGAATTATAAGAGCAACAAACTATGGTAGTGGACCGTATTGCTAAACATCAAAATCAGGTAAAGAAACTCTTCGACAAGAAAACAAGGATTTGTGAGTTTCATATTGGAGATCAAGTCTTGTTATGGGACAAGAGGAGAGAACCAAAGGGAATGCATGGAAAATTTGATTCCTTGTGGAGAGGTCCATTCGCCATTCATTGATTCAGTGGTAAAAATATTTTCTTACTAAAATATCAAGACAGAATGCCATTCTCACTGCTCACAGTGGGCAGCATCTGAAGCACTTCAATCCTTGAAGTATCAAATAAGTTCATTTGTACATTTGTATAGTCTTTGTTTATTTTATGTTGTTCATTTAGTTTTTGGAATCTTTCTCTTTTTGGGTGGCTTGACTCCGTGGCCCAATGGGATCGATGAAGGCACTTAGAGTATGGGTTCTACTCCCTTCGATCGTTTCAAAATACAATCGATAGAAGTTCCCCAACTAGAGCCAGTTGTCATTCCTAAAACTAGTCACTCATTTTTGTGGATAGCCTATGACCATTTTGGTCCTACAGGACAAAAATGGTCTCCTTCTTTCTCAAAAATATGTTGAGTAGTCAAGTTATTCAATTACACAAGCCTTTTTGGCAAAGGAAATCTCTCATTTTCAAAGGGTTTACAGTCAGGAAAATGAACACGGTTCAAAAGGTGGGTTTTCACAAAAAAAATTCAAAACACTTGAAGGCATTTCCTAAAAAATTGATAAGGATGGTTCAACGTCAGAGTTCAATGATATATGGTTCAATGACGGGGTTCAATGATATGAAATGAACTATATAGACCGACCATAGTTGCATTGAACTTTGAACCATTGAACTCCACTAAAAAGGTTCAAGCAGAAGGTTCTAATGGAAGGTTCAAGCGGAAGGTTATAGTGGAAGTTTAAAATAGTTGGTTTAATGATACATTAAATTCATAAAAAGATTGAGTGAACATGACTCTTTGCAAAACATAAAATATTGAGCTACCGAACTATTAAACCATTGAACCAGTGAACTCTAAAAGATGGTTCGAGGTTCAAAAGGTTCAAGCAATCGATGATGTCCCCATGGACGTCAAATTCAAGACAATGGAATAACCATTAGTTTTCAAATGATGCAGACCTGAGGACAAACTCAGTGACCCACTGAGAAAGGAGCCAGAGAAGCCAGCAAAAGGTGAGAAGATAGTCCCGAGAGCTCAAATCACCAGGAAGAGACAAAATATAGCAAGGAAAGAGGGAACAAAATAGAGAATCTAGAAGCATCAGTAGAAGAGTTATTTTAGTGGGTGGAACAATCCACTAAGTGGTTATCAAAGAGTGTAAGCATTCAATGGTGTGGCCCATTTTTATTCATTTGAGTAATGATGAGTGGATAGTCGTGTAAGTATCATAAAGAGGAGTGGACTTGCCTTTTAGAGGACCAGGTAACCCATGCTTTTGAAAGAGACATTTGATATGATTTAAATGCCAAAGTCAAGACTGGTAATCTACTCCAGCATGGCCCCTTCACAGGACTTCCTCTTTCCAATGCATTCAATGCAGCATGGGTCATTTGTGGAAAGAAGTGCCAAAGTCTTTTTTTTGGATGCTATATATTGTAATATCTAATTTTGAAAAAGGAGGATCTCTCAATTATTGGAAGCAAAACTCTACCCAACTTGAAAGGCATTTTTGAGACTTTGAGCTCAGATTGTTAATCAAATTTTATCAGGTGAATGAGAAAGCAAGTGACCTTTCAAACTTTATGTTGAAATAACTTGTGTTATGTAGGAAATTGTTCTTATGTCCTTTTCCTAAATATAACCTTATCTATTTGATCAAATAAGTAGAGCAAGTGAAAATAATTTGGGAGATGTTTCAAAGCTAATTATGGAGACTTTGTGCTACCATAATAGTCTTTAGTTTGTGTTTTAGTGTCTTAGAATGAAGGATATTGGAAAGCTTTGAACTACCTTTATCTTTTGTAATCATATATTATGTTGTAGTTTTCAGTGAAGACTTTGGGCTGCACCTCATTCTACTATGATATAAGTCATAAATCAGTAAGAGAAGCAATGAAAGACTTTGTGCTTTCGTGGGTTTCTTGTGGATTCAGTTATTACCCGAGAGTTTTCCTTTTGTTTTGTAAACATCATTTCTGAAAAAAGAGAAAATGGATGATATGATCTCACCCCTGAGTTAGTATTTAGTATAGGTTAAGTTTGTGATAGTTTATAAGGAGCCTCTCCTTGCTAAGAGGAGAGATTTATCTCATTACACTATGGTTGATATAACCATTTTGTCTTCAGTTAGTTGACGACAAAATATTCACCCAACAAATCCCAAACTGAGTGTTATGTAGGTTGATCAACAAATATTTCAATCTAATGATTAGTATGATCTCATTATCCATCTGATAATCAATGGCTATTGTCTTATAGGGTTAAGTAGAGAGAAAAAGAGAGATTTAAGGCTCAAGGCAGCCCATTTCCTTATCAAAGATGGGATATTATATAGGAAAAGCATTGAAGACATTTATCTAGGATGTGTTTCCAAGGAAGAGGTGGTTGAGATCTTGAGCACTTTTCATGAAAAGATTATAAGTGGACATCCATTTGAAAGGACTACATCCCACAAAATCCTAAGGGCTAGTTCATACTAGCCTACTATTTTCAAGGATGCTCACAAGCATGTGAGAGAATGCCACTCATGTCAAGTCTTCAACACTAAAGATCTCAAGGTTGCCATGTAATTAAAGCCACTGATGATTGATAAACCATTTGACCAATGGTGATTAGACTTTATGGGGGTCATCAACCCCAATTCCTTAGATGGTCACAAGTATGTTATGACTGCTACTAACTATTACATAAGATGGACTGAGGTAGTGGAAACCAAGCAGTGTAAGACTGAAGAAGTGATCAAATTTCTAGAAGAAAACATATGTACAAGGTTTGGCACACTAGTACCTCTAGTTTGTGATAATGGATCTACCTTTGTGTCCATTGAAATGACTGAATGGGTATATGACAATAATATTGTTCTCAAGTTCTCATCAAACCATTACCCCGAAGGCAATGGAGTATCTGAATCAACAAACAAGAACTTGATGAAAGCCTTAAAGAAGTCTGTAGTTGATAAACCAAGAACATGGAATAAGCTACTTAAGTATGCTCTTTGGGCAATAGAACTAGAATCAAGTAAGCTCTCAAGGCATCACCATTCTTGCTGGTATATGGTCAAGAACCTATATTCCCCATTAACCTCAAGATTCCAACATACAAGTTCATTCAAGAGTATATGGAAGGAGAAGATCATGAGTTTGCATGTTCAAGGCTACTTGACATCATATAGATGGAAGATGTAAGAGAGGAAGCTTTTTCCAATTTTAGTAGACATTAAACCACAGTCAAGAGGTGGTTTGACAAATGTTTGAAAATAAAGGTGGTTAGGCAAGGAGACTTGGTTCTTCTCTGGGATAAAGCCTTAGAACCAAAAGGAAATCATGGGATGTTCACACCTTTGTGGATTGGCCCATATCATATTTTTGAGACCATAGGAGACAACACCTTCAAACTAAAGGATTTACAATATGTATAATTCACATTGCCTACCAATGGGCAATACCTGAAACATTACTTCTTTGTTGTCCCACCTAAAGTCTTCATGGAATGAATTGTAAGACTAGTTAGAGTTAGTGTAGGTAGGCTTTAGTTTAGTTTTTTTGTCTCTTTATTTCTTGTCCCTTGTTTGTACATAGTGTTTGTATATATTTGTTTGCTTATCTCCTTTGTTGTCTATTTGTTTGCTTTTCTTATTTGGTGTGTTTGCTTTTTTCTAATTTGTTCCTTACTTTTAATAAGTCTATTCTAGATAGCTCTCAGCTCAAGATTCATATGATTTCTCAAGAGACCTCACAGTTCAGGAATGCATGTATGGCCCCTCAACATTGGTTGATCATGGATTATTGAAATGTGAGCATGATGTTATAGATTAGATAAACTGGTGAGGACTAATAAATAGGTTAATTTTTCCTTGAGATTTTAAGCCTTGTTCTGATCTAAATTTGGTTTAAATAAGGACTACACATATAGGGTGAAATATTGAATTATTAGGACAAAGTCATGTTTTCATTTTAAAATGTTAATTACCTAGGATAAATTTTACAACCAAGGATGATTATCTGAAGATCAAACATTTGACTAAATCCCAAAATCTGGATAATCTAGTTCACAACTTTTGCTAGGAAGTCAAAATATATAAAAATACAAAAATAAGAACTTATTATAAAAACCAAAAGGCTTTCCAAGTAGAGATGATTTTGGTAATCTTCATTGAGGCTATGGACACCTGATTGGTAGTGGATTAAGGCCTTGAGTGGAGCTAAAGGTATCTATGTCAAGGCTATGGATGCCTAATTGGTAGTAGAGCAATACCCAAGCCTTCCTTGAGCTAAAGCATGATTCGATGTTAATGGTCAAGGTCATGAATCTAGAAGATATTCTTTGATTCCTATGATTAACAGTAAGTGGAATCAAAGCACACACATAGCATGGATATGTCTTGATGTTTGATCTTAATTTTGCATGTAAAAGACTTGTTCTAACCATGAATTGATCTTAATAATGGTGCATAATCAAGTGGAATAAGTAGCCTAGTTATTAGTCTAAACCAGAGTCTTTGAATTCTAACATATTTTTATATTTCCCCCAGAAGTTGCCATTTGTTGAGGTCAACATACCCCCATTTCTAAAAAATGGCAACCCTTGTGTTAAATTATACAAATTTATATCTTAAAGTTGAAAAATCACTTGATCAACATATCATTAGCATCTTTTCACATCATCTTTATGTGAATATCATCCACACATGGTTCTCATGTGGATTAATTGACATATTTTCAAGTGATCATGGTTTTACCCCTTATAATGTTGCTAATAATGGTTACTTATGTTTCTATATTACAGGATCAATGGAATCTCATTTAGGAATGAACATGCTTAGGGTTTTGTGCTTCAATGCTAAATTGATCTTTTACTAGCCTTTTAGTTGGCAAAGATTAATCCAATTTATTTTAAGTCATGTTAAAACCCTCATCAAATGTTTTAACCTAAGTCCCTTTTGAATTAAATTCAAATTTGTATGGGAATAATTTATGCGAGAATAATTACTTGTACCATAGACTTAATTTAATTTTTATCCTAAGGCTTAGTCATATTTTTCAACATGACCAAACCTTAGTCTAAAAATATTATGCTTGGTCCCTTTATATCTCGTGACCCCTTGGTCTATTTTATTATTAGCATGGTCTAGCTAAATGCATGGTGCCATTCATTATGTTCTAAAATTAGCTTAAGATTTAATCATAAGGTTTTAATTCATGTTTGTTAACATGAATAAAAACCTTAGTATTAATTATTTATCTTAAGTTCTATGTGTTTCCCAGACCTGACTTAAACATTTTTATTTACTACAGGATCAATGGTATGCATTTATTTAGGTAAGATAGATCTAATAGCATGAGCTAAGCCAAGACTTTAATGGAGCCTCAAAACAAGTGAGAAGGTGACAAGTGTCACCATCGTAGGAACCTCATCAAAGATCTAATGGTATGTAATAAAAGTTGATCTAATGGAGCGTAATTGATCAGCTAAAGATGATCCAATAGTGTAAGATCAACATTGATAATTCAAAGACCTTGAGACAAGCAAGAAGGTGACAAGTGTCATAATCTTAGTGGAATAAGATTTAACAACCAATGATATTCTATTCTTTAGATTGAGATCTGATAGAGCGCATTGATTTGACCAAGTAAGATCTAACGATGCATAATAAAGGTTAAAAAGTCAAAAGCCCTGAGAATAAACATGGAGATGACACATGGCACAATTTTGGGCCAAAAATTAAATCTTGATCATCCTTTAAATATCAATGGTACATAGATGAGTGTACACATTTTGATCAACAGTCTGCAAAGCAAGAGATATGATCCAATCAATTAAGATCAATGGAGCATATTCATCTAGGTAGAGAAGATTTGACAGTGTGAGATTAACATTGACATGTTAATGATGATCAAGATGAATGCAAAAGTGACAAGTATCACAACCACAAATAATATAAATAGTAACCAATGGCATTCAATCTCCTAGATCAAGATCAACAAACCATGTTGAATCGAGTAAATAGATCCAATAGTGTGAGGTAAGGTAAAATTTTCAAAGGGCACATAACCAATGAAATATTGACATGTGTCCAAAAGTGATAAATGGTCATATTTTAAATATTAATGAGTAATATGTCATGGTGATGCCATATCGGAGCCACATGAGCTAGACATGACAAATTTGAAGATTTTGTGGACCCAACGTAGGGAAAAGGTATAAATACTCGATCCAAATAAAATCTAAGGCATGAAGTTCATATAAGTTTGACAAGTTACCACCATTAAAGCACTATAAAAACCTTCAAGAAAGCCCTAGTAAGTATGGAAACCCTAATTCGACCCTGTGCTCATTATAATCAAGCTGAAGAAGATTAGATTATCATTTATGCAAGGATAATTTGATCCAGAATTAAACTGCAGACCACTAGTAAACATTTAGAGAACTCACAACCATGGCAGCTAGGAAAGGTGTTTTAAAAGAATATGTGAAGCTCTATTTGACTTTAGATGTAGAAGAGAGGATTTTTAAGGACACATAGTTTGAAGCCATAGCTCTAAATATAAGGGACAATAATTGGTCAAACTTGTTTTGGACCATCGAGAACCAGAAACCCATCACAAGAGAAGAGGAGAAGAACATGTCTATAAGGAGGCTCTATTATGACATAATTTCCATTTAAATGATAGGTCTCCATTATGCTACAGAAAAATCTAAGGTACTGCATTGTATAGACATTCTCTCTCCTATTTTCAAAGATGGAAAAATAGATAAAGGCATGATTATTCATGAGGGTAGTTTCACAAAAATTGCTTACATCTCTCTTATAGTATTTTAAAATTATTACAACCTACCCAAACCCCAAGTAGACCAAACCACAATCAATAATTGGGCCAAGGATAATGATTTGAATAACATCCTTTCCCTATGGCTATATTCTATAAACCAAGTGTTTTATGATTTCAATGGAAACATACCCATTGGTCAATTTAGACCTGGAATTAGTGTGATCATGACTATGATGAATAGGTTATGTGGAAATATAACCACTACCTATATGGAAAAAAATTGGGTGCCCTTAGTCTACTCTATGATTGAGAAGTAACTCACCCCTCCTCTTGGTGAAGTTATCAGCACTTGTTTAAGTAGATAGTTTTTCATAGTCAAGAAGAGAACTAAGAACTAATTCTTCATGATGTCATACCTCTTATATGCCTTAATTTCCACAACAAAGATCCCAAACCTTAGATAATGGTCACCTAAAAGGACACAAATATTCTCCCATTACTATTCAAAGTTACACATATTCAAGTACAGGGACCATGTCTACTTCATTTATGACTATGTTTATCTAGCCCTAACAGAGGCCATAACTAGGAACCCAATGTCAAGAGTCAACCCCTTGATCAAAAATTCAATTGAGGCCATGGATAATATATGGTTATATCCTAATTGTAAAATCAATAGGATTGAGGGAACCTAATACACTCCTCTCAGATTATCAATCCATTTACCCATCAAACTAGCAGAGGAGGAGGTGGATTATCAACTATACAATGGAATAGATGGTCTTCACAAGACCAAGAGGAAGGGACTGATTCATAGCCTCCCCATAACCATAAGAAGGCCTATTTTTGCACAATGGAATAACATCGAGGTTGCTTCCAAACAAAGGACCTATTTCAATCTCTAAATTGATGAGTTAAGGTAGTGGGATCCTCATGATAGGGTCAAGGAACATTTAAAAGATAAATGAATTATATCCCTTGTGATCATCAGTCTAGTCCTTTTGACCCCATATATACAAAATCCTCTTAATTCTCTAAGGTCACCATTAAATTAAAAAGTCACAATATTAATTCAGAGTCTAGAATGTAGAGGGAACAAAAAGGGAATGATGACAAATGGAAATTAGGGCCAAGGTAGTACCATTTGTTGAGTGGTACACCTTCTAGACCTCCACCAACCTAGCTATAGATAGTGTCTTGAGCTGAGGCACAGATTGAGCAAAGGCCAAAGGGGAAAAGACTTGATGAAATTGCATCATATTCAACTCAAGTAGAAGAATAAGGATCATCGATTGAGGAGGTCCACATATTGGCAGTGAACCCTGATGATACCATTGAAGATGCCCTCAAAATGCTATCATTAGCCTATGAGTCTGATGATGAAGAGATGGAAGAAGTAAAAGAAGATAAGGGTAAGGAAGTGTTGGGTCTAGTTCCCATAGACACCCCTAAAAGAAAAGTTGAGTTAGTCATTATCCCAGTTAAAACCAATAATCCCAAGGTGAACTTCACTCATCCTTTGAGTGAAATCAATCTATTTAATGAAGATAACTTGATTCAGGCCCAACCATTCCTAAGTGGTTCATCTATGGAAAATTACAAAAAATACCTATTGCACAACACCCTTGGGGAATGATGAAGATAATCAATATCCCAGTTCCTAAAGAGGTCAAGTCATGGAAGTTGCCTTGTAAAAGGAAGATGAAAAAGAATGGCTACTCCAGGAGAATCAAGTGGAACACAAATGGAGACCCCAACTCCAAAGGTGATAAAATATTTAGTTAGTGTCAAATTTGACCCAACCACTACCAGTTTGTAGAGAGTAACTGAGAAAAAGTCCATGGTTGGTGGAAAGGAATTCACTTTAAAAAAGTGGAACATTTTATTGGATTGACTCTAGTTAGAGACAAAAGCTTGGAAAGGACTCAATATTTGAGGAAAATGTTCTTAAAATGGCTCAAGCTTGATTAGATCAATTACAAATAATGATCAAGGTATCTTGCAATTAAATAAGAATTTGAAAGAATGAGCCATCTTGTCAATCTAAGAAGATAGATTTAGACAATTTGATGACACCATGGTTGATTTATTCAATTCATTAAATTCAATCAAGAGCAGGCAAGATGCAATAAATAAATTAGTATGGTTATAGGCCAAGTTGGCCAATGGTAGGATTTAAGCTACCAAGTGAAGGATTTGATCAAAGTCTTGACTAAAAATCAAATCCCTAAATTCAAGACAATCAGCCTAACCTACCTGAATATGGCTATGGCTATATTAATTGATAAGATCAAAGCCTTCAGTAATTGGTCCAAGTAAATGGAAGGCATTTCTAAGGACATTAAATAAAAAGAAGATAAAATGTTATACATATTGGATAGCTTGATCAAAGAGCCCACCACACTTAGTCTTTTAGGCCTAATAACAGATGAAAATTCAATCACATAACTATTTAGTTCATGTAGGAAGTAAGGAATCAGGGATAAGGGAAAATAGGGGTTGATAACAAGAAGATCATGGGCCTAGTTTTATCATCAGAGGAAAAGATAAGAGATGCCATGAACATTAAACAAGCTTTGGAAAGGGCTGAGAGGGATCTCAAGGGCCTAGAAGATCAAGAAAATAAAATGTTCATGAGACCTATTCTTGATTTCCAGATGGTCAAAGAACAACATTATAGAATGAATATCTTGCAGGGAAGGTATAAGACTGCATCAACACAAGGGTCCCAAAGTCAAGTTAGTTGAATTAGTAATATTATTTTATAATTAAGCTTGTATACTTTTTAAAAGAGATGATTTTTTTGTAAAGGCATATGCAACTTATAAAGCACATTGCCCATAAGTTAGTCATTTTAGAATGTCTAAAAGGTTCTCAAAATATTGTAAAAGGATAGTTGTCCTTAATATTTGACATGACTAACCGGCAAACCTCATGAAAGGTCTATAAAAAGAGGTATTGCCTATTGTAAAAGGGAGGGAGTTTTTGGAGCCAAAAAAAAACTATTTTTTAACTTTTGAGCAAATTAATACAAAGCAAGGAGTTCTAAAAAGTTTGTCCATATTTTCTTGTGTGATTTTTTATCATGGTTTCTCTCTCATTTATTTGGTCTTTCCTATTAGGTGTGGAGCCTAATTGTCTTCTAAGATTAGAGGTTAAAATTATGATATTATTTCAATTGGGTTTGGATCCCATTCTTTGAATTCCTGATGGCACAGGGGGTTACAAGGGGAGAACCCCCCTTACAAGGTTCGTGACCCCCCCATTGGGGGGTCTGGAAGTCATGTGCCTCAAAGAAAAAATTTATTAAAATTACCTTGTTAAATTATAATTTTGTAATCAATCTGGGTCGTTAATTAAAGGTTTACAGATCTAATGGTAGAAGTTATGTTTATTCATTTTTACCCTAAAATGTATTGATATATGGCTGAGATGTATGAGTGTGAAAAAATAATTAAATATTATAGAAAGAGAGGAGGCAAAAAAGGTAGAGAGGTGTAACAGGGTTTGTTACAATATTTTGTTTCTCCTTTGTATTGCTTGAAATAATATATTGGACAAGTTTGGTGGATGTAGCCCATCTTGGTGAACCACGTTAAATCTAGTGTCTCATTTTATGTGTATGTTTATGTTTTTTTATAAATGTTTAATTAATTTGTTTCATAGTTTCTCTTGTATGCAATTTGGGGATAGATCTAGGTTTTAATTTATCCTAACATTTCCTTTAGATTTGAATGGTTCTTGTGAATTCTAGATATGCATCTTTAAGTGCATAGTTGTTAATTTGTGCTAATGTTATATTACTTAAAAGTTCTAAGGTTTTCTTTGTTTTCTTCATTCTTCTTGCATATGTGCTAATGTTGTTTGCTTATAGGGGTGAATATTTAAAGTAAACCTAGTCCTTATTTGCACTATTTCATACTATCCCTAGATGTTTTCCTAATGCGTGGTAAGATTTGAGCTTATGTTACTTCATGTCATACATTGGTTAAATGCATGTTTAGGTAAAATTCAAACTTTGTCATAATGTTTGAAATAAAGATAAATAACACATCTCTTTTCTACCTTACCCTTCCTTTTGATCCTTTTTATCAATTCACCTTAGAATAGCTTCATTGTGAATACTCATCTTAGTTTAGCTTTAGATTTAGGTCTTGAGCATAATATACTTTAAATAGCATAGATCATCTTCATGATCAAAGATCAACTATTAATCCATGGTGGCTCCCAACCACCAACTAATATAAATTTGTGAAACAATCTACTTGTTCTACCTTTATTCCATTAAGGATAATAGGATTATCACAACCTGCAACTCATGCATTGGATTTTCTAGATTCAGAAATGAGAAGTGTTTCTTAAACACTAAGAACCACCTGTGATACACATTTAGGCATCAACACCTTGCTAATTCTTACATCCTTTATCCAAGCATTTGTTAATCCTTTGGCTTTATTTTTTAATTTTGGCATCTTCCCTCTTGACTTTAAAAATAAATCAAATAATCTAAAGCAACTACTTCACAAATAATTTCAATGCTCATTCTTGCTTGTTATTTCATCCCCACCACACTTGGATTTCATTGCTATTACTTATCACATCTCTCTCTTGCCAGTGAGGAGCATGTACATTCTTATATATCTTATTCATTCAAGCTACATTGTTATGACTCATTTACACATAAATTGCGGGGCACATGGATTTCCTTCCTTATTATCATATAATGATCTTGCACCTTATTGAGTATTGTTCAAATCCCTCCCTCTTACTCTATTTTCAAATCCTTACTTCTTAAGCAATTTTCAATTCTAACTTTTTAAAGAACTCAAAAAAATCAAATATGTCAAAAATTAAAAAAAATGCAAATAATTCAAAAAATCAAAAAAAATCAAAATCAAGACCTTAAAATCATTTTTAACTATTGCTAACTTAATTATTTCCATATATTATTTATTCTAGTTATATAGATAGCATATTTTAGTTTCCAATACACATTATTTTTTATGAGGTATTTGATTGTGATAAAGGACATAATTTTACATGATTTTTAATTAGGGCTCTCATTACCCAACAACATTGCTAAGTTGGGGAAATTTATTTGTTATTCTTGAAAAATTTAATAGGTTGTATTTATCAACAACCTTTATACATTGTTGAGTTGCATATCATAAAAATGTTTTCCTAATCACTCATACTTTACATGTCTTACATGAATATTCTACTTGATAGCAATGGCATGGATATATATTATTGATATAAACTAGTTTACCTTTATCTATGTTTCATTCTTACATTATTGTGTGATAAGATAGAACATTCTTACTTCTTGTGTGTGGCACTTGGCCTTATATGTTCAAATTCTTAATTGAGTGGAATCATTATGCCATTTGCATGTAGCCCTTGGCCTTGTGTGTTTATGTGACATTTACATGTCCCTTGTATATGGCCTTTGTGCCTAATATATGACATTTTGTGCAATTTTCATGACATTGTATGACATTACTTATATGTTTATCTTTTGTTACCATAGTGTGATGATTCATAATTTGCATTATTCCTATTCTCAACTCATAATTTTCTACCATTATACATATCATGCATATTGTGTTTATGTGCTTATGTGCTTCAATGATATATCAATCTCTTACACATTTCATATACAAATTTAATATTATATTATATTGCATGATGCAATACATTCAAAAAAACACAAATGCTTCTACATAATTACATCTTTCACATATTACATAACTCTATTTTTTAACTAAGTGAATTGTAGG
The DNA here is from genome assembly GCA_037957365.1 of Torreya grandis. NCBI lineage: Eukaryota > Viridiplantae > Streptophyta > Pinopsida > Cupressales > Taxaceae > Torreya > Torreya grandis. The sequence continues at coordinate 773,741 of JARHVA010003725.1, read as the reverse complement.
CTACGTCCATAATTTAAAAAGGGGGTAATCATAATGGGCTTGTTTTTAGAAGTCAATTCTTCATGATAAAATTGTAGATTTATGTCACTATACAGTTTTAAAATTATAGCATGACTCACAATTTAAGATTATTGGGGAATGTCACATACACATTAACTCATTACTACAGCTACAAAGTGGAAAATTTCAAACAAATAAAGGTTTCAATAATTGAATAATTCAAATGAAATTCATTATTAAATAAGTATAGGGGGATGATACCCATTCGTGTTCAAGTTACTATATGGTAATTTAAAATTTTACCAAGTGTAAAAGTTTCTAAGTGTAAAAGTTTTTAAAGTTTTAAAGTTGAAAAATTTTAAATAGAATCTAGATCCATATGCATTAATGTGATTCATCTTTTTGTTGCAAGTGGACCATATTAGAGTCTAGTAATACCCAATGTCTAGTTTCACATTTTTAATGTGTCAAGCCACAATTTATGGTTCCATCCTTCAATTATTTTATAGAGTACTCTACACATTCAAATGAGAGTTGAAGCATACAATCTTTCCAACTCAAGATAATTCAAATGTTTTCAAATTGAGAATTGATCACTCTCAATTCACCATAGGTTAAAAATTTCTCCAAATACCTCAACAAATGGGCAACCACTTCTCCACTTTCAAGTTACTGAGAAATTAGATTTCATACTCTTTAAAGTGTATACTTTCCTTACTCTCTTTTAAAAATTAAAATTTCAAGTTTCATATTTTCAACTTTAAAAAATGGATAATAACTACTTTCAGTGGCATTGTTATAGGTTTTTCAATAAGGTATCCTACACAATCAAAATTTTCATCCAAATAAAAAGTGCGTACACACTCAGGTTTGTATCTACTTTACTCTAGTAATTTCACTTTTTTCAATCACTAGAATAAAGTGGGGGAAATTTAGACACATAAAATAATACATTAAGTGCTTGAAAATGTTTAATCTTGACATCTTTACCTTGGTCCATTCACCATTTTACTAACTCACAATCTAAAAGATAGCCTCTATTATCTTAAGAACATAAAAAATATCAAAAAAACATCCCTATTTGAATTGTATTCATCCTTATTCACCCTACATGCTCTTGTCAAACCTTTACTAATAGTTTTTGTCTTTTGGGATAAGATTGTGCTAGGTTGAACAAGGTCATACTACATCCTTATCCACTAGCATGGCCTTATCCCATGCACTTTGATGGTTAATTTTTTGAATTGAGATAGTTCATAATGGATTTCTTATGCATTTTTTAAATTTGATCAGGCAAATATTCTAAATATTCCCTTATATTTAACAATCATTTGGAATTTCTATTGCACACTGGGCAAAAGAACACTATTTATTTTAATTTCAATTATGTAGCATTCTAACACTCATAGGCCAAACCTGCATATATTTTACTAAAAATTAAGGGCATACATTTTCAAGTATTTTAATCAATATTCTAGCTACAATCATATAGTTTAAAAATCATTGATCACATAATCACCCTAAGAAGGAGAACTACATCAGCATGAGGCCCATTTGGGCTATGTAAGCAAAAATCAAATTATGTGTGGTTTTCTAAGGATGCAGATTGGCTATTCCCCTTACCCATTTAGCCCTTTTTCATTTGATTTCTATCATGATTATCATGCAGGATATAAGATTTTATATTTTTCAAGACATCCATATGGTAACACAAAGCATATAATTTATCAGTCAACCCTCACAGGTAGTCGTAAAAACCCATATCAATAAATCAGTTATAAAGTCAACCAATATGCAACCATAGTCATAAAATAAGGTTGACTGGGCCCCTATCCTCCTTCTACATACTTTTTTATTAACATATTAAATTCTTGCATTTGGTTAAGACATATTACATAGGTCATGCCAATCAATTTTCAATCATAGTCAGCAAAATGGTTTATTTTAGGGAGTTTTTCATATATGTAGGCCCATTTACTATTTTTTTAAAATTCTAAATTCTATAAATTTTTATAGCATAATGTATTTCATTGTTATATATATATTCTAGCATTAAAATTTTAATATTTTAATTTCTTATTAATTTTATTCACTTCAAATAAAAGTAGATTAAATCGTAGAATATATAAAAGGAAATTATGAGGCAAATTTTCATGAAAATATTAGGATTAATTGAGGGAGATTAGGCATATCATGGAGAGGATTTGATAAAGAAAAGAGGAAATATAGAGGCCATAATAGAATAAAATTGGAAGGTCTGGAACTTGTGTGAGAAATTAAGGTTGTAAAATCCCTTAGAGGATTAGAGAGAGTATAGAATAGAGAGTCACTTTGAGTGTATATGTCGTTAAGGATGATTTTATAAATAAATAATTAAATGTTGTTTTTTGTTGAATGAATCTAGTTGAATGGCCAAGGGGATCCCTTCACTATGATCCAATACTATGACTACATCAAGAGGTATCAAATCAATTAAAGCGTGTGTTTTTTAGATGTGTGAAAGTCCTACAAGTAAATAAGATCCATTTGAAAATTTTAGAGACTCATTTTGAGTTATTTTCAAGTTATAAAATAGAAGATTACATTGGAGTGAAGAATAATTTATTTAGGTAAGTGATAAATCCCTACAAGTCAATAGAGTTGTGTGAAAGTGTGAGAGACTATTTTTTTAGTCTAATTCAAGTTGTGAAAGATAATATTACTTGATTTCACTACAAGTTATGAAATATAATCTTGTATAGGAGAGGGGATAAGTTTATTCAGGTGTGTGAGAAATATTTCAAGTGTAAATAAAGTGAGAGATTATTTTTTTTGATTCTAAATAGAGGTTGTGAAAGAAAAACCTACTTGAATCAATAACACCAAGTTGTGAAAGAGAAGCATGTTTTGGGAGAATAATTTTCATATAAATAGGAAGATTATTAGGAGAAAAATACCTTACTAATATGTTGAAGGAAATCCAAGTAAGATTTTCATATGATGGAGGATACACAAATTTGAGAAGGTTTTGCAGCCATGAGTGAAGATGAAGGAGTTTGATGTCCATACAAGTAAGGTTGTTATGATTTGGAGAGAATCCAAGCAAGAAAAGATAAGATACATAACAAGGTTAAAATGGAATAAAGAGGTAAATCCACGTGTAGTATTGTTATGTTTTATGGTAAAGATATCCCTGAGAAGCTAATGAAATAGATATTTGAGTTATAATTCTATTTGTTGAGGATAATTTTGTAGATCTAATGAGGGTGAACATTTCAATAAAAAGGCTATGTGGACATACAAATATGTATTAAGGAGATCTCTAATAGAATATAAGAGAGAGAGAGAGAGAGAGAGAGAGAGAGAGAGAGAGAGAGAGAGAGAGAGAGAGAGAGAGAGAGAGAGAGAGAGAGAGAGAGAGAGAGAGAGAGAGAGAGAGAGAGTAGTTAGGAACATATGGTTTCCAAATTAATGGGTCATGTTATGCACTCAAAATTACAAAAATAACGGTGGAAGAAGATCCAAGCATTGAGCCTTAGGAAAGAGATGAATAATATTATCTTGAAATACAATAGGAGAGGGAATTTTCCATGTGAACAACTCAAATATATGAGTGAAGAGAATAATATTTCCTTAAGAAGTAATGGGAAAGTAAGGTTTCCATGTGAGAATCCCAAATCTATTTTTTGAAAATAATAAAGATAAATAAATATGTGAGTATCCCATAGAGGAATAAATCTTCATGGAAGAAAATATGGAACCTGTGATATATTGTTCATCGAAAGAAAGATACCCATTATTTTTTGATACAAAATAATTTATGGAGTCTCATAATTTGGAAGGGGGTGATTTATCAGTAGAGGTAATTCAAATGGTATATTTATTTTTTAGGAGAGAACGGATAAGGATAATAAATAAAAAGCCCCAGTTTCCATGAAGAAAAAAATGAGGTGGTTAAAGTGCATGTTAATGCACATCTAAAGAATATGATTGAATATGTGAATAAGAAGAAATTAAAGTGAATAATGGTGTGGAAAGAACCATGGGTATTATTGAGAATGGGCCTTTAGGAGTCCATTATGTGAGTGAAAGCTATGAGGAGATTATGAGAAATAGAGAAGAGTTAGAAAAACATATCTTTTAGCCATGAAATGGAGCCAAAAAACAATTTTGTGGGAGTTTTTAAATCCCATAATGTGGTTGATCTATTTGCAGGTCTAAAAATGAATGAGGGAGTATAAAGGAGAATAATTTGTCTTTCAGTCCAACATGTTCATATGTATGAGAGGAAATAATAAAAAGTGGAATAATAGGGATTTAAGTTGAAGCAGTAAAATATAGGATTGAATACTCTCACAAGAGAAATTGGAAAAGAATGGAGAGATGAAAAATGTCAATTATGTGACATAAAAATAAACAAGGATGAGAAAGGAGAATGAAATCAACCCAGAATTGATGCATAGAAGATCATAAATGAAGAATAATGTGAAAGGGAATTATCACAAGAATAAACAAGCATTATTTTGAGGATAGGCAAAATGATCATAAGGTTTTTAAGAGCCTAATATTCATACAAATAAAGAAAATAATGTGAAGATGGAGGGAGAACTTATGGGGACTATAAGTTCTCATAATTTAAAATTCTTTTGTGATTTTAGAAAATGTGCAGGTGCACAGATGGAGAGAAAGAAGATAATTAAAAAATACTTCCAAGGTGAAGAAAGTGAGCCACTTGGGTTCACAAGAGGTGAAAAATAAAATAAAGAAGAAGATTTTTTTAAGACTTTCATGAATGAAGAAGCCACAAGAAATATGATGGTGGAAAGATAGAATATAGCATCCATGAGGAAAGAGAAGCTATAAATAGAGAAGAGTGATAGAAGGAAGGATCTAACAACATGTTAGACAGTGAGTGAAAAAATTCGATAAGAAACATCTTGGTGGAGGATATCGTATAGAGGTGAGTTTCAACCCGTAAGTAAATGGCAAAAAAAAGAGAACCATTTGGTGGAGGTGGATGAATTATGTCCAAATAATAGGTAAAAATCTCAGATAAGTCTCTAGTAGAATCAAATAGAATATGGTGGGTTTGATTCCACAAAAAAGGAAAAAATAGTAGAGATAAGTAAAAGAGGATAGATTTGAAGCCAAAAATAAGCTAGAAATATAAGAGAAAAATAAATGAGATATTTGGTGTGATGGAAGGGCACCCCATGGTTATCAATATCAATGGCCAAAAGCATGTTTTTACCACTCATTCCATCTATGTGAGTAGGATATGACATTTTACTACCCTGGAGAATCCAAGGCAAATGATAAATCTTACATCACCAAAAATAGTAGGATATTTTGGATAATTTTTCATAAGGGCTCTCAAGTCACATTATGTGATCTAGATCTAGCTTATGGATTTTTTGCAACCTCAAGGGTCACATATATCTCATTGATATCTTATTGGGTCACATATTTCTACTCACAACCATAAGTTTAAATGTAATAAAAACCACTTCAAAGTTCATAAGTCTAATGGTATCAAAACATAGTCTCAAAGTTTGGTAGAGGTCACACTTATATATTTACATGTGTTTATAGTTTCAAGGTGGCCACTTTATAATCCTCTAAGTATTAAGTGTTCATGGATAAATATTTTATCCAATAGAGACCATCAGACTTGATGAGATTATAATGTTTATTGTAAGTTCTAATGGATCTATGACAATTCTCAAATCTAATTGAGTCCATGGATTTTACCAAGTTTAAACATATTCATGGAAGTCTATGGATTTTATGATCCTAAAAATCCACCCATAGATTTTTCAAAAAATCACGAAGACCTGAAGTCCTTGAAGTTTATGCACAAAATATATAGATTCAGACAACCTTGAATAACACCCATAAAGTTTAAGATCATGAAGTGATGGCCATAGAAAATCCCCCGTAGAGATTGTAGTGACTACAAAGGGTTCATAAATTTTGTGAGCCTATGAAGGATAGGTATCAAAACCATGACACATATTGTTCATGAAGGCCACATTCTTTGATCAGATGCATGATCAACTTAGAAGTGGATTATATAAATACACGAGTCCACAGGGGATGAAAATATCATGGGAACAACTTTGGGCCCATTATCCAGAGACCCTACAATCTCAACACATAGAAATATAATATAATTATTATAGCCACAATTCATAGATTGTTTATTGTAATGGGAAGAAACACCTAGAATCTTGAAACAACCATAATTTATACAATAAAACACTTAAAAATGCATTATGGGTCTCATTGGAATTATCGTAATGAGATATTTTAGTTAGAGTGGTCATGATATAATTGACTCACCCATGTACTTTTTTTTGTAAAAAATATTATAGGAATCACTATCAATTTAAAGAAACATTTTGACAAGGTTGATGAGGGGAAAAGGAAAATATCTCAGCCTAAGAATAAAAAGGGGATTTTACCTCTATAAGGAAAAATTAGCATAATAAGTGGAGGTAAATTAGGAGGTAGAAGTTGATAGAGAGATAAAGATAGATAAAGGGAGAGTTAACATAATGAAGAGGAGAATTTATAGAGGAAAGAGGAAAGAAACAGGCCATAGATCAAATAGAGGCCATAGTATAAAAATTTTAAGGTTCTACAACTCGTGTGATAAATTTTGTTAAATCTTGTAGAGGCTTAGAGAGAGAGTAGAGAATACAAAGTTACTATGAATGTAGCTACCATTAAGGATGATTTTATTAATAAATAAATGAATGTTGTTTTTTTTGCATGACTTTGGCTACAAAACTAATGAAATCAATTCATTGGGATCCCCTACATTGACTACATCATCTTTGTTAATGGTTTCTTATAATAGTGGGTTGCATTCATGAAGTTTCCAATAAAAAAGTTTTATTGAAATGTCATGATCTATGATTATATTATTATAGCCTTTAAGATATTTATAGGACCAAGTAAAAATGTCTAAAAACTATTTAAACAATTTAATTAATAATACCTTCTCTTTTGATGTACATTGTGTGCCTAAATAGACATTCCTAGTTTTGACCCCTAATTTTCATAGGCCTTTCTATTTTGACAAAGTACAACATGGTTCCAATGCCTCAATTACATATAGCATGGTGCACATCAACAAGAGAGTCCACATGCTCACCCAAAAATGTAACTAGGAAAAGGGTGGAAGTGATCATGTGCCAACATCAAATCTTTCAAAGTCGGTGTAATTAGTAGGAAGCAAATGGAAAGAATAATTACATGGGGATATTCTCTGATAGGGAGTTGATATATGATGATGAGGAGGGGGTGACTCAACTTGGCATGCCCAATAGCACTACACATTAATTTTCATTTGGTGGAAATCAAATTAACTTATAATTAATAGTAGTTTGGTAACCTCGAGACACAAAAGGCTTTTAGGAGGCTATAAACATTAGACACCTAAGACATATAAGAGAAAGAGTGTTGGCCACATTGAAAACTACCTACCACTTTATTGACAAAGAGCTTCTTTATCAGAAAATAAATGTCATGTAAATAGAGAGAGAATGTGTGGCATTACAAAGTGTCATGGTGCACCTTGTAATGGTGAATTTATAAGTAATTGATATGGTTATTGTTGTTATCTCTATTTGTTGCCATGAAATATTGATGGTATGTTTTAGTTTAATGATGTCAATGGAAGTTGTTATTAAATTTAATTATGTCTTAATTTTATAGGATGAATACTTAGGTATGATATTTTTTCTCTATTAGTTCATTATTTATTCATTTTTTACCATGTGTTATGATATTTTATAATATTGTAAAGTACTCTAGTCCACATAAATACAAATGCAAGATGAATGTATTATGTCTCCATTAAAAACTAACCCCAACCCATCTTGGTATCTCTCTTTGTTCTTTATGTGATCACACAAGGATATCTTTCTTGATATGCCAGTATGGTTAGACAGTGTTTGTGAATGCACATGTCACACATGACTAGTGTGCATGAGTGAAAACCACCCAAAATTTTAGTTCTATTGCCATGACTGTTCAAATTTTTTTGATGCAATGGTGAGTAGAGATGATGTACCAAATATCTCTATAAAATATTGAGTTTTTATTGGACTAGGTTGAGGAAAAGATTGTGATGAACCACCTCATCCTTGTAAATCAAGATCCAAGGGAATGGGTGGAAGATAACCTATATAATTCACTATATGAGGTGTTTTTATGACAAATACCAACACATTCACATGCATAAATTGTATCATATGTGATGAAAAAGAGTATAAATTATGGGAAAAAATATTCTTAGACAGAACAACACATGGATCAATTGACGATCCTAGATTTTAGTTTGGACTAGAGTTGTTGATGTCTGGTGCCATGGGGCATTAAATAGATGCATGTTGGAGTTTATTGTATACACATACTCCTTTTTTAAGGAGGCCAAATACAAATTTTATTGTCAACCTAGAGGTTCATATTTTAAGCAATTGCCATTGGAGATCAATAAGTTTATTATATATATTAGAATAGAGAACATACCAATGGCTGACTAAGTTCCTATGCACATGATCAATATAGAAGGTAGAAGGTGAAAATGGCATAGTTTTTGTAAGATAGCAAGGGATAAAGTATTCAACATGGAGGGATCAGATAACCATAAGGTGTAAGTATGACAAAATTTTGTAGAAATTGATGGCTAAAAAGGACCCTAGGTAAAGGGGAGAGTCTGTTTCAAGAGATGTTGTAAGGACCCAATGAATGGAGTGAGGATGACTCTCGTATAGAGGATATGTGATATAACAACCCCATTAAGTTCATTATAAATAACATGATTTTTTTTAATTAACACACATATACTATAAATAGATTACACCACAAGAATCTAAGCAATGATCACACAACATACTCTAAGAGAGATAACTGTAAAATAAGTATACCAAGTCATACACTTTGGATCGCTATCAACATAAGAAAACACATCATGATATAAATATATAATTAATTACAAATATCCAATCGCTACTAGTTTAATACATAGTCACCACTATCAAACCTCATTAAATATTTAATTATAAATCTTCATGATAATGTTTTCAAAATGCAATATAATACAATGTACATAATTAATATACATGGCTCTTCAAAGCATAGTTTCTGAACTCAAGTATATGTGGCAATATCAAGTGTTGTCTTAATAATTAGTACCACTATGGCGAGGGAGAGCATCATATAAGAGATTTTCCACACCATCCATAGACCAATGATTCTTTGCACTAATCCCATCAGAAAATGGCCTTCCCTTCATGGATGAGTAGATAATGACAATGTAGGATTCCAGAGAGACAAGAAAGTACCTATGTGTTGTATGATTTTAAAAACTAAAAATGTATGATATCATAGAAATATGTTTTATTGTAAGATATCACATAAACATGTAAATCATACTCATGAAATGATAATGTCTCACTTAACATACTTTGGCCCGAAGTTTTATAAATAATAAATAATAGTGATCTATAGATCAATCAAATTCATACACACCACTTGATTGGATTGTTGTCATCTGTCATTGTGATACTAGTAAGCCAATGAATTTCATCTCACTCCTTACTCCATATCAACAATGCAGATTGGTCAAATACAATTCAACCATAAGATTTATTTAATTTAAATCTTACTAGAAAACACATCATATAACATGCTAAACATAGGAGTAACCAAAGCATACATTTATTTCATCAAACGCATGAATGAATCTTACATTATTTTCTATTCTATACTAGAAATAATGACTATAGTTTATACCACCCATTAAATACACATTTAACTATAGATTTTACTACCAAAATTAGTTTTCAAACATAATAATCCCTATGATAACTCATATTACCATAGTCTAGTATTTTAAAAATAAGACATAACTAATAGTTTTCCACAATCAGTCATATAAAGTAGTCTTAAATACATGGAAACATAAGCTTCTATTCAAGTAACTAGATATAATGAAGTAAGTCAAAGTTCCCATGGAACACAGTAATATATTATCATTGCATTTTTTAGACTCTCAAAGGTTGTATGGATGCATACATAAAGTCCTACTAACTATCACAAAACATACTATTCATAGTAATAACGAACACGTGTTTATTTAATTAGTCAAATGTAGATGTAAGTCTAGACATAATAATTATAGTATGTACCATCTAGTTATAACATACATTTATAATATAGTAATCTATGATATCCCATACTATCATAGTTCAAAACTACATAAAAACACGTAACCAAACTTATGATTTCAAGAATCAAATGACCCACATACATAATAACAATCAAGTAAGTACAAGATTATACCACCTAGGTACACCCTAAGTTTAAACTATTTACAAGCATTCAAAGCAACATAACTTATAAGTACACATCATTATATGTTATACATAACCAAGAATTTATACATATTAACACTATCATAATATGAATTGCACACAAGTATTCAATACTGAAGACATATAACTAATAACCAATCAATCATTTGTAGAGAAATAGAAAACTCATAAACCCATTGTAACATTCATTTAAACATCTTGTTTCATTTTCTAAAAGATTGTTTTAATATGGTTACAGTTTCGTTCTAGACTATTTTAATATGGTCATAGTTTCAGCCCCTATGGTTTCGATGTGACACTTGACCATTTTTCCACCCCAAAATTATACTTCTATGGAGGCCATCCATCAAGATTTAACATAAAAATAATACCTCATTTATGTTATCACTCTTTTAGAATGCTCTTAGATATAGAAATGGTTTATCCTCTTCTTCATCACTTGTATGTGAGATATATGTTGAGATGTCATTTTCATTAAACCTTGTTAAATGGTGATCACCATTGCAATTGCTCATCAAGTCTTAACACTTTAGATCAGATTACATAGGTAGATGATCAGTTTACCTATCTTCATTTGTACAAATTAAATAAACACAAATCATTAATTTTATTAACATGTTGAGTTCACCTGCACTAAAATTTAATGAGAATGAACTCCCTTTGTGCACCCTTCATCTAGATCTAATATCAAAAGTTCCATTTTCTGCAATGTTCGATATTTGTTCTAGAACCATTTCATCTATAAATTGATATTTTTTGAGTTTTCCAATCTCCATTTGATATAGAGAAATGAACTCCCATTATAATCCATTCCTTCTGTTTTCCAACCTTTGCAGTTGAAGAACGAAAGAATGAACATGAATCCTTGAAATTGCATAATTAATCATTAAAGCTTTATAATGCAGCAATTATTAGCATAAAGGGATGACTTGACCGAGACACAAATAGACTCAAAAGGTGAAGATTTTGACAATCTAATCTTTGCAATGGCTTAGATGCCCAAATCTTAAATAATTTTAGTTTAAGACCGCATGTTTTGGAGTATTAACAATCATGTTTAACAGTCTCATTTAATGCTTGATGTCTAATTTCCTTTAACAAACTGATCTTATATTTGGGATTGATCTTAAGCAGACCCACATGAATGTCTTATGAAAATAATATTGACACCATTTAGATTTTAAATAAAACATTTATCATTTAACATGCCTTTTATCTGGCCTAAGATTTCTGTAATGAAAACTAGTGTAGCTTCTAAAAGTTTTGTTAGGAGTTAAAACTCAATAGAAATTATTTCAAAATTATTGAGTGTAATGCATATGCATGTTACTCAAATAAAGATAAAGATGATAAACCATAGTTACATGAGTGTGCATAACCATACTCAATGCACACCCATTGCCATACAAAATATAATGTGTATAAAACAAGCACACCTTATACACTATGTACCCAAGAAACCAACTGATATATGCAACAGTATTGAGGTTACTCAGGGGAATTTGATCTAGAGGACAACCTATTTATAATTTTTTAATAAGTTAAATTACTTGCATTAACATTAAATAGTTATATTAGTGAAAATATGTGGCTAGGAATGATCCAAACATTTGGTTAACCATGCAACAATTGACTATATAAGGTGATTTTGAGAATTGACACAAGAATTGATCAAATCGTTATAAGCTAATTTGGTTTTCTTATTACAATATGTTGCATATGTTATTTTTTTGGTGTGGGCTTGTCAATAAGTAAAAACTCCTATTTCATTGTATAAGATTAATTATCTAATTAATTTTCTATAGTTAAATGGTTATATAAACAACAGTATTAAAATGTTTATAAAACATACAAATCACCCACTCATGTTATAGTTAGCTTGTTATTTTTATATTACATAGATCATTGTGTTACAGGATATAATGGACTCAGATCATGTTACTAGAGATCCTGTTATTTTTTCCATTATTTCCTCTTATATTACTCAAATCATAATTTTAATAGGTAAGTGATTCGACCTTTATTTAAAAATTGACATATATATATATATATATATATATGTAAGTGATTCGACCTTTATTTATAAATTGACATATATATATATATAGACACACACACACACATTTATTTGATTCCATAAAGATATATCCAAGTGTATGTGTATATATTTATGTAGTCCATAAATAGGTATATACAAACAGATATCTATTTATATATATTCAACTATATATATTTATATTTACAATTCATAAAAATATACATAATTAAATGTTATGCCTACCTAGCAAAACACTTTGTTCCTCTTCTTCTCAGTTCTACGCTCCATATTCTCCTCAAAATTGTGTCTTGTCTCCTTCCCATATTCTAATTATTGCTTACCCTCTTCTTTCCATGGTTCCCCACCCTTTTGAATATATTTTTTTTTCTATATTATGAATAGGTCATGGATTTTATATTTTTAAATTTGTTTTTATTTATTCTTAATTTCTTTTAATTTTTTTATTTTTAAAATGGCCTTCTCTTTTTCTATTTTCATGTTTTTACTTTACATGGTTTTTCTTAAATATATAATTTTCTTTATTTTTGCTCAAATCACTTTATAAGGTTTTACACATCTTAATTTTCTAATTATTTAATAATAAATAATTACTTAGCATATTAATTCATCATAATGATTTAACAATAATGTTACTAATGTAAGTCACTAACATTTTAAATCAAAAATGAATTAAGCAATAAATTATATGAGATTTATTCTACACATGAGATTAATTTTTCACTAGGCATAACTCAAAACTGGCATGCACACATAAACAATTATCTAAATGCAGATAACATAAGGAAGATGTTAATGCCAACCATTTCAATTATGCATCTAACATGAATTACTTATATGGTGTGTGTAGGGTTATAGCTGGTTTCTCTGTCATCTTCCAACATCTCCATCTAAATCACCCTCTCCAACGATGCTCTCCTTCAGTCACACTCTGAGGGATGGATTCTCCTACATCAACCTCACAACAAAGCGGGTAGTTAAACCATAAAAGTCATGATATACATTCATCATAAAATATAGTTAAAATGATAAATTAACATGATCATAAAGTAAACATATACTTACAACTAACTCATAGCAGTGTGATCATGTAACCTAAGCAATATCATACTGTCATATAACAACATATATATCAAGGATTAGTCAAGATATAACCAAATTAGATGTGTCAATTATAAATATCCATGGATAGTCAAATAGTTTGTTTAGTAAGGAAATAGAGATGTAACATCTTTCCCCCTAAAGCTAGTCATCATCCCATATGACTCTTATCAAATATAAATTAAAAATGTTAATCAGTAGAGAAATAACATAGTATAAAGTATCAAATCAAGTAATAAATGTAAAATTACCTATAGAACTCACTGAATTTCCATCAAGTTACACTACTCTTGGAGTATTGATGTCACAAGACCCTACTTTATGACATCTCACAATTATGCAAACATAGTTTGTGGATATTACTTACTCTGATTGATTCTATCATGACCACCCCAAGGTTTAGAACCATCAAGACAAGCCTATATACTATAGGACTGACCACTTTTGTTACCTCAAAGGGTCCCATATATCTTAGTGAAAGTTTCACTGGATTTCCAAAAGCACATAAGATCATCATATAAGCCAAAATAAATAACCAAGAAGAGTTTCACAAAATCTTCCGACCCTCTGCACATCTCTCTAACCTAGGGAGTGTTTTTATCATTCTGTAGAAAATTAATTAGGGTAATTGACAAGAATGATGTACATAAGTTAATACTACCACTACCTTGTGTAGCTCCTGATAAGTATAACATGTCAATACTGTCACTATTACATGGAGCTCTTGATAAGTATGATGAAGAATAGGAACTGAAAACACTACATTTCTAATGTATATAAAGTTGAGGAATAAACATTCCACCGTATACATACATATGGCCATACAACTAAATTTTAAAAGTTCATTTTTCAGATCCAGACTCAGTAACTACCAAATCAATGTGAGACTAAGTAGGATCCACTCTTATCACTTATTACTGACATTCCTACTCACCACTCTTCCCTTAGTTATTCACAACCTAATGATCTTCAAAAGGTGCACAATGTTTGATGAATCACAATTCTATACTATAGATCATAAAAATCAATAATATGTGCTAAATAATTCTAGATGTATCAACATACATACAAGAGAAATCATACAATCAGTCCATAATTATATTAAATTTCCACTAGACAAACAAAATTAGTATCATATTTCACAGCTTAACTTATTATGTTATATTCATAGTTAAGAGGAAATATTGTTATAATTAACATAGGATACAAAAGCCAAGGATCATACCATCCTTAAAACTTTATAAATAAAAAAAGTGATACATTGTCTCCCTGCTTGCTCGGCTAGCACACAAAAAGTTAAAAATTTATCTCAACCCTTAGATTGACAAGATGTTTTGCACATCTTATACCCTACTCAATTCTAGTGAAAGGTACAAAGATAAATTTTCAAAACAACATGTTTTAAGTCAAAAAGAGAATAATATCAATATAATCAAGGGTGATTAATAACATAATAATTATAATCAAATTAAAGTTCTTAATCTATAATTTAATATATAATTCAAGGTTTGCCACTCCACGTGGTCTAAAATCACACGTTAGATAAAGTAGTGACCCTAAAGAGTTACAAGTGAAAAATAGAGAACTATCGTCTCAAAAACTCCTACGTACCCTCACAAGGTAAAAAGAAAACACTGCAACTCAAAGTTACCAAATCATTACCTACTTCCCAAATCTATAAGTATAGTATCACAATCTGTTTCCACAATTGAGAGAGAAATATACTAACCATAAATATGTGTCAATTCATCCAATCCTACAACTTCTCTCTCAATAAGAAATAGAAAACATTCTCCCACAAACTTCAAGGGAATATGGTCAAATAACATTTTAAAAACAAGTCCGTATTTAAGAGAACACTAAGTCAACATCATGAAAATATGAATCCTCTCGATAGCTTATTATGATGTCAAAGGAGAATAAGATAATAAAAACCCACCTCTAAGCTAACTAACAGTTATGACACTTCTTCTTATTCCACACAACTTAAGGGTTTTACTCCAAAAACAAACTCCTGACATAGGAATTCTCAACCAAAACATCCACACTCTTCTATAAGAGAATTCCCACCACCTAGGTGGTACCAATCTAAAAATTGGCTTACAAGATTTTCCATTTCTAAGATTAGTGAATATAAGACACAAAAACTAATGCACATATATTTAAGTGAGAATCATTTGGTGCTTACTAAACACTCACAACATAAAACACAAATGACAAAGGTGACTTGTTTACCAAGAAGGATGTAATCATACTCAAGGTGTTTGATCTAAGTGATCAAACGATGTTATGTACTCACCTACCCAAACCTTGTATATAACCATCACCATTGAGATACTCAATAAACTAAATCCTAAAAAAATTAAAAGGGTACACACTCAATAGTCTCTACACATGTTTGACAAATGTCTTATACTTAAAATAGTCACCAAGCTATACAGGAGGATCTACCAAGTCTCAAAACTCTAATCATGGTGTAACATGGCTCTACACTAAGGCACTACAAATCTAAAATATTAGTGCAATACTTCATGTCACTAGGTTCACACTAATGAACAGGAAGACACAAAAATTCCAATTAACTCATTAGGTCCTAGAGTTTGAGCCACAGGTCTAATACCACATGTAACAACTCCACTGGGGTCACTAGAAATAACATGATTTTTTTTAATTAACACACATATATTATAAATAAATTACACCATAAGAACTTAAATAGTTATCACATAACATAATCCAAGAGAGACAACTGTAAAAGAAGTATACCAGGTCATACACCTCAGATCGCTATCAACATAAGAAAACACATCATGGTACAAATATAAAAGTAATTACAAATATTCAGTTATTGTTGGTTTAATACACAGTCACCATTGTCAAACCTCAATAAATAGTTAATTACAACTCTTCATGATAATTTTTCCAACATAACAATATAATAGAATCTACATAATTAAGATATATGGCTCCTCAAATCATAGTTCCCAAACTCAAGTATCTGTGGTAATCTTAAGTGTCATCTCAATAAGTAGTACTGTTATGGGGAGAGAGAGCATCATCCAATCACTTTTCCACACCAATCATAGACCAATGATAACCCACACTAATCCCATTAATAAATGGCCCTCCCTTCACAAATGAGTAGATAGTGATGACATGAGATTTCAGAGAGACATGTAAGTACCCGTGTATTGTATGATTTCTAAAACTAAACATATAGTGTATCATATAGTCATTCTATTATAAGATATCAAACAAACATGTAAATCATACTCATAAAATGATAATGTCTCATTAAAAATACTTTGGCCCAAATTTTTATGAATAATAAATAATAGTGATCTTAGATCAATCAAATTCACACACATCACTTGATCAGACTGCCTTCATCTATCATTGTGATGCTAGTAAGCTAGTAAAGTCCATCTCACTCCTTACTCTATATCAAAAATGTAGATTAGTCAAATATAATTCAAACATAAGATTCATTTAATTTATATCCTACTAATAAACACATCATATAACATGCTAAACATATGAGTAACCAAAGCATACATTTATTCCATCAAAATCATGGATGAATCTACATTATTTTCTATCCCATATTAGAAATAATGACTACATTTTATACTACCTAATAAATACACATTCAAATACAAATTTTCACTACCATAATTAGTTTTCAAATATACTACTCCCTATGATATCCCATATTACTATAGTCTAGTATTCTAAGACATAACTAATATTTTTCCATAATCAGTCATATAAAGTAGTCTTAAATACATGGAAACATAAGCTTCTATTCATGTAACTAGATATAATGAAGAAAATCAAAGTTCCCATGGAACACAGTAATATATTATCATAGCATTAGTTAGACTCTCAAAGGTTGTATGGATGCTTACATAAAGTCCTACTAACTATCACAAAACATATTATTCATAGTAATAACCAACACATGTACATTTAATTAGTCAAATGTAGATGTAAGTCTAGACATAATAATTATAGTATGTACCCTCTGGGTGCAACATACATTTATACTATAGTACTCTATGATATCCCATACTATCATAATTCAAAAATACATAAAAACACATAACCAAACTTATGATTTCAAGAATTAAACCAAGTAAGTATGGGATTATACCACCCAAGTATACCCTAAGTTTAAACTACTTACGAGCATTCAAAGAAACATAACTTATAAGCACACATCATGATGCACCATTATATGTTATACATAACCAAGAATTTATACATATTAACACTCTCATAATATGAACTGCATACAAGTATTCAATTTCAAATACATATAACTAACATCCAATCAATCATTTGCAGAGAAACATAAAACTCATAAACATGTTATAACACTCATTTAAACATATCATTTTATTTTCTAGAAACTATTTTTATTTGGTTATAGTTTCATTCCAGACTGTTTCAATATGGCCATAGTTTTAGCCCCCATGGTTTTAATGTGACACTTAACCATTTCTCCACCCCAAAACTATACTTTGATGGGTGTCATCCATCAAGATTTAACATAAGCATAATACCTCCTTTATGTCGTCACTCCTTTAGAATGCTTTTGGATATAGATATGGTATATCTTCTTCCTCATCTCTTAGATTTGAGATATATGATGAGATGCCATTTTCATTCAACCTTGTCAGATGGTGATCACCATTGTAACTGCTCATCAAGTCCTAACACTTTAGATCAAATTGCATAGGTAGATGATCAGTTTACCTATCTTCATTTGTACAAATGAAATGAATCCAAATAATTAATGTGATTAACATGCTAAGTTTACCTACCCTAAAATTTTATGAGAATGAACTCCCTTTGTACACCCTTTATCTAGATCTAATATCAAAAGTTCCATTTGTTACAATGCTTGATATTTATTCTAGAACCAATTTATCTCTGAATTGATATTTTTCAAGTTCACCAATCCCCATATGATATAGAGAAATGAACTCCCATTGCAAGCCATTCCTTCTATTTTCCAACCTCTACAGTTGAAGAGCCAAGGAATGAACGTGAATCTTTGAAATTGCACAATTTATCATTAAAGCTTTATAATGCAGCAGTTAGTAGCCTAAAGGGTTGACTTGACCAGGAAACAAATCAAATAAAAAGGTGAAGATTTTGACAATTTGATCTTTTCAGTGGCTCAGATACCCAAATCTTAAACAATTTTAGTTTGAGACTACACATTTTGGAGTATTAACAATCGTGTTTAACAGTCTCATTTAATGCTTGATGTCTAATTTCCTTTAACAAAATGGTCTTCTGTTAGGGATTGATCTTAAGCAAACCCATCTAGATGTCTTAGGAAAATAATGTTGACGCCATCTATATTATAAACAAAACATTTATCATTTAGCATGCCTTCTATCTGGCCTAAGATTTCTACAATGAAAACTAGTGTAGCTTCCAAAATCTTTGCTAGGAGTTAAAGCTTAGTAGAACCTATTTCAAAATAGTTGTGTGTAATGTATATGCATGCTACCCAAATTTAGATCAAGATGATAAACCATAGTTACATGAGTGAGCATAACCATACTCAGTATGCACCCATTGCCATACAAAATATAATGTGTATAATACAAGCACACCTTATACATTATGCACCCAAGCAACCAGTTGATACATGCAAAAGTATTGAGGTCTCCTGGGGGAATTTAATCTACAAGACAACCTATTTATAATTTTTTAATAATTTAATGTACTTGCATTAACATTAAATAATTCTATTAGTGATAATACATGGCTACAAATGATCCAAACATTGGGATAACCATGCAACAATCGACTATATAGGGCAATTTGGAGAATTGACACAAGAATTTGTTGAATCATTATAAGGTAATTTAGTTTTATTATTTCAATATGATGCATATGTTATTTTTATGGTGTGGCCTTCTCAAGAGGTACAAACTCCTATTTCACTACATAAGATCAGCTATCTAATTAATTTGTTGTAGTTATACAATTATATAAATAGTAGTATTAAAATGTTTATAAAACATACAAATCACCCACTCACACCATAATCAACTTGTTTTTATATTACTCAGATCATTGTGTTACCAGATATAATGGACTTAGATCATGTTACTAGATATCATGTTGTTTTTGCCATGATTTCCTCTTATATTACTCAGATCGTTGTTTTAATAGGTAAGTGATTTGACCTTTATTTATAAATCACCATAAATATATATTTATTTAATTCCATAAAGATGTATCCAAGTGTATGTGTATATATTTATGCAGTCCATAAATAGGTATATACAAACAAGTATGTATTTATATATATTCAACTTGATATATTTATATTTACAATTCATACATATATACAAAATTAAATGTTATACCTACCTAGCATAACATTTTCTTCCTCTTCTTCTTAGTTCTATGCTCCATATTCTCCTCAGAATTGTGCCCCGTCTCCTTCTCATCTTCTAAGTCTCGCTTCCCCTCTTCTTTCCATGCTTCCCCCCCCTTTTATAATTTTTTTCTTATATATTATGAAAAGGGAATAGCTTTTATATTTTTAAAGCTGGATTTTTTTTTTATTCTTAATTTCTTTTATTTATTTTATTTTTAAAATGGCCTTCTCTTTTTCTATTTTCATGTTTTTACTTTACAAGATTTTTCTCAAATATATATTTTCCTTTATTTTTACTTTAATTACTTTATAAGGTTTTACACATCTTAATTTTCTAATTATTTAATAATAAATAATTACTTCACACAATTAATTCATCATAATGATTTAACAATAATGCTACTAATGTAAGCCACTAACATTTTAAACCAAAAATAAATTTAGCAATAAATTATATGAGATTTATTCTACACATAAGATCAATTACTCACTAGGCATAACTCAAAACTAACACACACACACACAAATAATTACCTAAATGCAGATAACATAAGGAAGATGCTAATGATAATCATTCAAATATTACATCTAACATAAATTATTTATGTGGTGTGTGCAGGGTTTTAGCTGATTTCTTTATCATCCTCTAACATCTCTATATATGTCACTCTCTCTCATGATGCTCTCCCTCAGTCATACTTTGAGGGATGGGTTCTCTTGCATCAACCTCATAATAAAGTAGGTAGTTAGACCATAACAGTCATGATAAATATTCATCACAAAATATAGTTGAAATGACAAATTAACATTATCAAAAAGTAAACATATACTTACAACTAACTCATAGTAGTGTGATCATGTAACCCAAGTAATATCCTATTGTCCCATAACAACATATATCTCAAGGCTTAATCAAAATATAACTAAATCAGATGTGTCAACTATAAATATAAACGAATAGTCAAATAGTTTTCGAGTGAAGAAATTGGGATGTAACATGTGTTGTACTGATGAATAAGTGTGTTCCAATGAGTTAGAATGAACTCTATAAATCTGAGCTAAATTTCCCAAGGAAGGAGAATAAATATAAAGAGTGACCACCATGGAGATGCATGTTTCCCTTCTACTTGAAGTGCATGCTCCAGTGCTTTACTCACAACCAAAAGAAATAAGATATTGTTATTCTCTTAGGCATCAGAGAGTTTATAGCACAAAATGAGAGAAATTTATTACAACTGATAATTCTTTACCAACCAATTAGGCTGGTGGTCACACAACCTATGAAAAATTTGGGTCTAATGATGTATGATATGCCATAAGTAGGAGGGGGTATAACCCCTTAGATAAGTAGTACATCACAAGGCATAATGGTATGAGTTACAGGACTAGTAACATACCAAATGGCCATATAGGTGGGTGGATAATTTGTATTGTAACCTTTTAGGATAATTAGTAGAGTTTCACCACCAACAAAATAAATAGGAAGAATCCTTGAAGGAAGCCAAAGTTAGAACACACCTTTAGTAGGCACATCGCTACACTATATGCCTCAAGTATCATATACAATTGTATCTTTTCCCTATATATTTTATGAAATGTGTTTGATTTTTCTCAAATATTGTGGAGTGGAGAATGCCTCAAAGCATGTTCATAAGTGTGAATTCATCTAGCATGTGAATAGAGTAATGTTTTCATTGCACAAAGTAAGTAATGTTTCCATGACTTTTTTGGATTTCTCCCACACTTAGTATAGAAATCTTGATATGAACTATGCCATTATGGATTATGATCTTCTAAAGGTAGACTTTTTGAAAGAATTTGACATTCTTGTGTTTGAGAAACAAAGCATATTTATGCTTAAAGAGATCAAGTAATATTTTATAGAAATCATCCACTCATATGATGTTAGGTTCAAGACTCTAGTGTCCAATCTCTCCCTTTATATTTGCCTAGTATAACATGCTCAATGATTTTTAGGAGGGTTGTTGACATATTTTTTATACACCCTATCTATGAAGATGTTGAATAAGCCTTAAGTGGCCTTCGAGGTGGCATTAATAGTTGAATCCATTAAAGTTTTAGATATATGAGTCAACCCATTCACAGAGTGACATATTAATTTAATGGAATCATAGTTGTCTAAACTTATAACCAATAACACACAATACTCTCAAATCATTATGTGGTGTATTGACTATAAGGTAGAGGGACATAACAATAATAATTTATAAGGAGGAATGTGAGAGTTCCCATTAATTCGTGTGAAATATCTCATGAAGGCTAGGAAGTTTTAAATTACCCTCTACTTTAGTGCATAACCCAAACTAAGGTCTCTCGCTATTGAAATATTTTTTATGCCTCTACCCAAAACATCGAATATTATAGGGTGATTAATGAGATCTATGAGGTGAGAGATAGAGGTGCATTATAGGCTATTTCAAGTCCAACTAACCAAAATTATGGTGAATATAGGAAACAATGTGGTTACATAGGCTATGATAGAGGACATAGTGTGAAAGGTTTTCCCAGTGCACTTGTTATAAGTGCAAATCACCAAACCACTACCAATGAAACTTCCCTAAGTATCCCACTCATGGGTATTTTCAAGGTGAGCACAAGTTCAAAGAGTAATTGGATTTATATGCCAAATTCACACACAAGAAAACTCCTAAAAAGGGCATCAACCTGATCAAGCTTACATGTAATACATAAAAATGGGTTCCACAGTCTCAAACTAAGAAATTTGTTTGCCCCAAGGTGCATGTAACAACACATAGTGGTATAACTATGTAACCAACAACTCTCAAGGAGAATGCCCACATGGGATATGAGTCAAGAAGATCCCAAGATAAAGTGGCATGCTTGAAGCCCTCTGCAACACCCTATTTATATGGATCATGCCATCAAGACCTACTACGTGAAGCCATGGAAGTCATCTAAAATTTATAAGGTGAATTTTAATATGTTCTAGAATTAGAGGAAAAGACAAAGAAGGATCTCCAACCCCAAGTATAGGTTTATAAGTAGGATAATGATCTCATCGATGTATTATATCTCTTGCAATCTGAGGGAATGAGTCTTATGCTAAATAATACTATGGTAGATTATATGGGAAAATAACCCATTAAAGTACGTACACCATATCTAACATGAAGACACTAGGTACAAATAGCCTAGAATGTAGGTAATGACTAAGAACTACTCATAGATTTAGACACTAATGAATGGTCAGTGTGTGACATTCTGGTGTACATGGGCACCAAAGTTAATATTCTCATAGGATATTTTTGGTGTAAAATGGGGATCCCCACTTTACAACCTTCACCATAGGTTTTATTCATGTAAAACAAAACCTAAGCTCAACCCATATAAATTTTACACAATGTTGGTATTGAGATAATGGGCACAAAAGTTTTGATCAGAAATGGAGGTAATTAAGAGCTCACTAAGGCATAAAACTACCATGATTTACTTGGTTGACCTTAATGTTATGCAAATAATGTAGATATGGACTTCAAAAGTGTCACATAAGCATTGAGAATGGGAAATAATATGTCGTGATTCCCTTATCAATTGATTAAGGGCTCCCATGTTGAGAGTGTTGACTTGGAGGATAAAATAAATAACATATACAACATCACAACATATGGAATAGGGAATATGAAACCCAATGGGGATGACATCCTAAGCTAGGATAAGGCATAATCCATTTACGACACCATAAGCATTGCCTATGACCAATACGTATAGGAATCCTATAACATCATGGGAAGAAAGTGCGATGTGGTGTGCTCAAGGCCTAAAATTATACATGCAAGAAAATCATTATGTGTTAGCATCAAACTTTCCTTAGTTTCCAAGAATATTTGGATACCACACACTATATCTATGGTAAAAAGAGCATTCCACGTTAGTAAGGGAAAACTTGATGTTTTACCCCAATATGATGGCTCCATGGGTACTACCCCATTTATACATAACCTTGAGGCATATGTTCCTAAGGATAATGATTATTTGGGTGCTTTAGTATATACTTTTAAGATCACTACTTCGTGTTGGTGGGCTACTCATAAGCCAAGTATTCTAATTTTGACAGAAGTTAAGGATGTCATATGCTCTAGATTTGAGCATAGTAATCACCACCATGGATTACCTATATACAATGGTGACACTATTTTGTGGATGCATATTCATGATTTTGAAGATAAATGGACAAGGCACATGCCTTGTTTATGAGAATAACTATGGGTTCATGATTTTTATTGAACTCTAGATACTTGGGCCCACACATGATATGTTGTAAATGAGATATGTCACAAGACTTATGATTTAATGGTCCTAAATAAGAATTTCATCCCCACCTTTTTTTCCTTATTGTTGAATATAGAGTTATTCAAAACCTTACAATTCATTCACAATGTTATATTAGAGGATAAAGCCTTAATGGAAGAAGAGTTCAGATAATGTGTAGGGAGGAGGGACTCGCACTACCCAAGTTATTTTAGGACTCTAATATGAATAGTGATTCTAGTGATGTTGATGTGGTGTCGATGTTGTGAAATTGGAATAATATGGCTAAGATTAGATAAATGTGCATAAGTAGTTAAATAACTTGAAGAAGAAACCCTTGGTCATTTATAAGTCAAGATATTTCATGGAGAGCAAGAAATAATGGATTTGTTAGTTGATAAAAATAAGTGCTACAAAGAGCCTCTAAAAATAAATAAAGTGAATATTTGCACATAAGGAGAGCACAAACTAACCATAATTGGGAATTGCTAATCTAATGTAAAATTTGCTTGCATCAAGGATTTTCTCTAAAAATTAAAATACCTCTTCCAAAGAAAGTAAAAGGAGATTAAGGGTGTACATCATTTTTTGGGAAGATGAAGATCAAATTGGAGGATGTTTTAAAACCCATGAAGAAGCATCCATATTATATGGACCCTAATTTGTGTGCCAATGTCGAATAATAAATAGGAAGCATGTTGGCTACTAGAGTGATATCACTAGTTAAGGAATCTGAGTGGATAAGCCCAGTGGTTATTAGTATCAATAAGGATGGTTGTGTGTGTGTGTGTGTGTGTGTGTGTGTGTGTGTGTGTGTGTGTGTGTGTGTGTGTGTGTGTGTGTGTGTGTGTGTGTGTGTGTGTGTGTGTGTGTGTGTGTGTGTGTGTGTTAACTATGACCTCTCAACACCACATGTGTCACAAATACATTACCAACTCCTTTCACTAGGGAAATTCTTGGAGTACAAGGTTTCAAGATTTATACCTTCACTGATGGATTTAATGGTTATCATTAAGTGTAGATCAAAGAATAAGATAAACTCAAAACCATATTTGTTTCTAAATGGGGTTTCTTTGCCTTCAACATCCTATCATTTATCCTAAATAATGTGTTTGCCATTTTCTCATGTATAGTCATAATAACCTTAAAGTAATTTTTTTACTATTTCCTTCAAGTTTATTTGGATGTCTGAACATTGTATGGGCTAGTAAAGGACCATCATGACAATTTTCACCTCATTATTGTTAACATTAAATTTATTTCAATTTTAAAATTTTAAATTTATGACACCCTTTAACACATTACTTGGCCTTATGGTTTGCAATAATGACATCTTTTTTAACCCTACTAAAGTGGCCATCCTTCTCTAGCTTCAATTTCCCTCCACTCAATGGGAAGTGCACAAATTCTTAGGAAATTCCAGCAATTATCTAAAGTTCATTCACCATAATGCCAAGATAGTAGTGTTATTAGAGGAACTCCTGCACAAGAATAGTTCATTAATATGGGGTTAGGTGTAAGAAGAGGCATTTGACACATTGAAAGAGAAGATCACAAGTACTTTGATCCTCCATTTCCCAGATTGGACAAACTGATTTCATGTGCATGTTGATGCATTATAGATAGTGATAGGTTCCATCTTAGCCTATTTGAATGATGACAAGATGGATCATGTATTTTATTTTACTAAATTTAGGCTCACAATAGTTGAACAAAATTATATAACCACTAATAATGAAGAACCAAAAATGGTGTATGCACTATAGAAGTACTACCAATATATGTTAGCCATGCCATTTGTCTTCTTTACTAATAATGAGGCCTTGAATTACCTCATCAATAAGCCAGTGCTACATGGAAGGATCTGTCAATGGATTATGTTATTTTAAGAATTCTATTTTTTTATAGTTATGAATCCCAGTAAATAGAAATTGGGTCCTGGACATTTTTCATGCATCGATATATGTGAAGATCTGCATATCATTGAAGATGGCCTCAAAGATGCTCAATTTTATGCAGTCTAATGCACCCCTGAGGATCTTGACAATATTTATGTTTTTTTCACATCTAAAATTACTCCTAATAACCTTTACACTAATGAAAAGAAATAACTAAATTTTTGTACTTCCCCATATCTTCTCGTTGAAGGCAAACTTTACAAGCCAAGCCAAAATGAAGCACTGTGCAATTGTATTTTGGAACATGAGTGCCTAGGAGTGCTAAAAGAGGGACATGAAGGGATTTTTAAAGGATAATTTATTAGAGAAGCTACTACACACAAGATCTTCATTTTTTATCTATGGTGGCCCACTTTGTTCTATGATGCCAATGAATATGTACACAAATGTGATATTTTTGAGTAAACTGGGAAACCCACCCACTGAGATGAGATGCCTTTGATCCCCATCCTAGCCCATGAACCCTTTTAAAAAAGGGTTTTTGACTTTTTATCCCAATCTTTCCACTTGTTCACACAATTGGGGTGCACTACATTATTATCACCACCAAATATCTCACACGATGGGCTGAGTCTACACCAAAAAATAATTACATGGTGCCAACCACAACATGTTTTTTGTGACAAAATATAATTAGTTGTTATGGGTACCCCATGAACTTAACTAGTGATCAAGGTACCCACTTCATAAATGAGACCATGTGCATCTTACAATTTGATTTCATGGTTGCACAACACAATATTACCCCATACCACCCATAGTAAAATGGGACCACATAGGCATTCAACAAGATTTTTGGTAAGACACTGACCAATATTTGTGATGTTAGGAACAAATATCTAGATGACCATGTGTTGGTGGTATTATGGGCCTATAGGACAATCTATAATCACTTCAATAAGTCCACTCCCTTCCAACTTGGGTTTAAGACATAAATAGTTCTCCCTGTGAAATTCATAGTTTCATCTTTACACATTGCAAGCATATGCCAACTATAATATAAAGATTCATTTGATGCCCACCTAGAGGACCTCATGTAGTTGAATGAAAGGTGCATTATCACTCCATGGATCCAAATTTTGGAGAAGGCTTGGAATGACCAACATGAAAAGTGAAATATGTTGGTTTAAGGAGCCCCTATTCTACTACATGATTCCAAATACTTGAATACAAAAGATTCAAATACATTATATGGGGGTCCACTTTATCCATGATATTTTGGATACTAATGCATGCAAGTTGGATGTAAAAATGTTTCATGAGAATTTCAATGGGATCTAACCCAAGCCATACCATGCACAATATGTTTGGTCCCTATTTTAATAAGTCTTATGCCATTCATTATTTTTATTTCCTATTTATTAGGTTATTTTTCATGTGCTATAATTATGTGTTATCTTTGTACTAAAACAAATAGCTTTGTTCACCCAATTATTTTTCTTGGATGAGTGTTGTTGCACTCTTTTTGTCAATCCCTCTCATAATAAATTTTAACTTTATTGATGCAATATCTTAAAAGGTTTATTTACACCTTGGTGAACCTTACAATGGTATATCTAAACAATTTTATGAGTTTGATGTTTCCTTGATCAAACTTTTATTCACACAACTACTTGATCGTAGAAAACACATTGAGCTTTGTGCATACGATAAATTTAAATACTTGACAACATAAAGGTACTTGTTACACTGGAGGATTAGGTGCAAGATTTAGTGTGGGGTAGGGATACCTAATTATTGAAGGAAATATTGGATGCACACAAGGAAAATTAACCAAGTATATGGATACATGGAGAGATGAGGGTAAGGAAGTACACCAATAGAAGTATAGCACATAGGAACACAAGTATCCAGTCGCGTGAAATTTTTTTATAGGGCAAGTAATCACACTAGGATTGAAGCACAATAACTATGAATGTAAGAAATAAAAGGTGAAGATTGAACCCAAGTGAGATCTGGGAAAGATGGCATCATCAGTTTCAAATTTTTTCCAATTATCACGTAAATGTGCTAGTTATCACACATGCAAGTAAATGTGAATTTCTATTGAGAAACTAGAGTAAATGTAAGCATGTGGATAGGAAATAAAGATGGGATGTTTAATTAACTCTTAAAATGTGAGCCATACAACTCATGGCATTAAAATAATGTTTTGGGTGGTATAAAACCCATGATACAAGTCATTTTCCCCACATACACTTTTGATAAAATTTAGACCCCATAGAGAGTGATTTATAAGTATAAAAATTAAGCAAAAAAATTCAAAGTCAAGACAAAGGATATTAGATAGGAAGCACTATGTTTATAGCACTGGGACATTAAATTTTTATTGCTAGAAAAAAGTAGTTGAAAATATGAGCTAGGAATAAATTGAGGGTAGTTGTAGGATTCAAAAGTTAGGGCCTACCATTAGATATTTACAAATCTCAAGATAACATATACCCTCTCAATTCTATAAAAAAGAAAAACATGCCAAAATTAGGGGTTTCGAGAGGATAAATAGACCAAGGGTGTGCATGATGGGTTTCAAACCCATGATAAAGAAGAAATGAAAGGTGGAAAGATTCCAATCACCCTTGTAATCTAGAAGTAGTAGGTGCCTAGTCAAGGAAGAGCACTTGAGAGATAGGCCAATGTATATTAAGGAGGTCACTGTTAAAGAGATAGAAGAGAAAGCTACGATAAAGGCACTTAAGTGTGTTGAGATGCAGTACCCAACTACGGTTTCATGATGGGAAGAATGGGAGTCCCAAATCATGTAGTGTGATGTTAATTACTACAACCACTAGGCAATAAATAATAAGATTGACTTCAAAAATAACTACATGGTGAACACTAACAAGAAGACTCATGATGGCACTACAATGTTCAATATATCTATTAAACAGTTACTCAAAATGGTGGGAGTGATTTAGCTATTCAAGCTCCCCTATTTTATAAATCCAAATAGCTTAGTGTATTTCCTATTATCACATGTTCATGAGAACCAAATATATTATTCCACATGGAGGATGAATATCTCAACAACACATATTATCAAGTCCACTAGACTCCCCTACTCAAGCAAAGACATCAAACGAGTGTTTGTCAATTTAACTAAGGTGGAAAGGAATACTTTGTTACTTAACTACAAGAAATAAAATTTTACTTTTCCTATAGATGAAAATTTTAATTGAGCAACAAGGGTAGCTACATAACTAGTAAGTATGAATATAATAGCAATTGGTAGATGGATCAAGATCAATAAAAAGTTTCTCTACATTGTACACCAAATGGTACAGGGCACCCTCTTCAAAATGTCCAAGTATATTTCAAAATCCATCATTGAGGGTGTATAAAAATCATATCAAAAAGATGAAGCCTTTAAATGGGGTACCATTTTAATATTTTTTGTTCTATATGAGATGGAAATCCTGGATGGTTATGGTGATAAGATCTGGTCTTTCACCTTAGAGAATAAGTCACTGACCAAAAGATACCATATGCACCTATACACTAATGTCTCTAGATAATATTAAAAGGCCAAAATGGAAAGGTGGTTCAATAATATGGTCATGACTTTTAGGAACAAGTGTTGTATCCCAAGCCATTTATCTAGTGTATGCATAAGATGGGTGGAATTTACCATCATGAAATGTTATAGTCTTGCCCATATCTAATTAGAAAATGGATAAACCTCTAGGTGGATCAAGGCATCACTTTATTTTAGCATAGGCTATTTTATAGACTATGTCACAAGGATAACCAATGCACATCATGTTTCAATTGATGTGGAAGGCATAGAAAATGACCAATGCACCTTGAGGATGATGTTGGCCTATCCTAGTAAGTTCATGCCAAAATATGAGGAGGCCTTAGATGATGATAATGACATTTATCATAAACTTGAAGTAATAATAAATAATAACTTACATAGGTTATACTACCTACTTAAACCAAGGATTAAGGAGGGGAGTTTGACAATGTGAAGACCCAAGGTTGCAGTCAAGCTAGTAACCTCCAAGAAGTCTAGGAAGAGAAAGTGATGGATGTTATATTTTAAGACCTAAGCTCATTAGTTCTAAATAAGATAACATTCTCCTATCAAGGTGATGGGTTCAAATAACTACTCCACTACCTGTCGATCAACCCCCACTAAAGGATTCACAAGTGCCAACAATATATGGAGTGAGGGATGGTAGTAACATGCAATATAAACCATGCAATGAAGTACAAAATAATTTGCAAGGGGAAAGCCTGAAATAGATATTGAGCATCTAGGATGTTTAAATGGCCCTTGAGACAAGAGTTAAGAGTACATTTAAGACCTAGATGGAAATGGAAATAGTTTTGGATGGATAGATCAAGCCTAATGCTAAAAAATAAAATGTTAATGCAGCTTATGAGCCTAACACTAAATAAACTAGAGGGGAAGTTAACATGCATAATCATGTTAGGGCTAAATAAAATATGACCAGTGCCTAAGATGGCTTAGAAAAGTGGGAAGGCAAGCTGATCACAACTGACATAGTCGAGGTAATTATTAGCTTGGGGCCTTAGGTGATTGAGATCAAAACATCAAAAGAGGTGAAGTCAGATAAGGGGAAAGGCAAGATCATTAAGGAAGAGCTCGAGTAACCCCCAAAATGGAATGATCCACCAAAATTGGAGCACACTAACAAGATGAGTGTCATAGAAAGAGTTCATCACAAAATCATAAATAAGGACTTTTACATGTAGCATATCATGGACCCAAAGAGTGCATCAGTATAGATGTGAAGGTAGATTGTTTTTTCTTTGATGCATACATGGATGGACTAGTGTTTGAATTACCCACTAACAACATTGAAGTTTAAGAACCTGATGCAGCCCTGGATGAGCACCAACTCATCCATGTATACCCCAATGAGTTCAACTAGGTTGAGGTTGGGACCATGTTGATCAAATTAAAAAGAGAGGTAATCTTCCAGAACATTATGAACCACACCACTATCACTAGGCAAGAGGCATATTTGGATAAAATAGATTAGTGGTGTGCTCAAGAAAAAATAGATCAATGATAATGGAATTAAAAATGTTAAATATATGACATCACACTATGAATGATGAGCTCAGCCTCTTGGTTGGGGTAGACATAAAAGGGATCCATCCAGTGGACAAAGTGAGTATGTTGATAGATTGTATATTATAAAGGTAAAGGGCACTATGGATAACAACCAAGATGTATGAGAGTAAGCCAAAATAAAAAATTTAAGGCAACTTGAGGAGTGTGAGGGCCTCCTAAATCAACTCATTAAAAAAAATCCATGGTTAAGAAATTTTTCCTAAAATTTTCCCAACAAAGTTCAGTGACCATGTGGCATTTATATGAGGACCAAAATAAATAATATTCCCTATCCACGTAGGTATACTTGATGAAGGACAAGGCCAAGATAATCCAACTTATAAAAGAAGTAGTGGACCTCAGCTAAAAATTTACACCAGTTGGAAAAATATGGAAGAAAGTTTTCAAAATATGCACCATTAGACAATTAATGACGAGAGCACACTATAGGATGCACTACAAGAAATGATCAGGAGGGTCAAATCTATAAATAGATATATTGAAGGGACTCAAGATAAACCTCCTTATTTTCAATGTTTAATTTCATGAATTTACATAATCATTGAAGAAGTTAAGGTTGCACTTACATATTGGGCCATTCTTAAGGCTAGGTTGAGCAAGAATGCACTAGAAGTCCTTGTTGATATTCAGACCATTGGCAGGTTGACTAAGGGAAACCAACCAAGTTAGTGTGGGGTAATGTTGACCCCCAATTTTTATGGGCCTTTCCATTTTGATGAAGTCCAACCTGGTGCTAGTGCCTCAATTGCATATATCATGACACACATCAATAAGAGAGTCGACATGCTCACCCATCAATGTAACCTAGAAAATGGTAGAAGTGATTCCATGTTATTTTCATAGCTTCCCAAATCAACATAATTAGTGAGAATTAAATTATATATTTAATTACCTATGACTATTCTCTGATAGGAAATTGAGAAATGATAGTGAGGATGGGATCGACTTGGCATGCCTAATAGGATGATGCATTAACTGCCAGTTGGTAGCAGTCACATTAACTAATAACTGGTAACATTTGGTAAACCTTGTGACATGAAATGCCTTTGGGAGGATATAAAAGGTAGACACCTGAGAGGGAAAATAGTGAGTGGGTTGGTCATAGCATAGGGAAAACACTACTAGTTTGTTGATAGAGATTTGCTTGATTAGAGAATAAATTACATCTAATTAGAGAAATTGTGTTGACATTACTTCTAGATGGTTGAAGACGTTATGAAGACAATTGTATAGTACTAAA
This sequence comes from Torreya grandis, assembly GCA_037957365.1. Classification (NCBI taxonomy): domain Eukaryota; kingdom Viridiplantae; phylum Streptophyta; class Pinopsida; order Cupressales; family Taxaceae; genus Torreya; species Torreya grandis. Next base: position 741,222 of record JARHVA010003725.1, on the reverse strand, counting down.
ATGTCTTGTCATTTGTGTTTATTATGGAACACAATGCACTATTAACGGTGCTAATTGAGTATATATTATAGGATATGGTTGTATCTATAGGCCCTATTAATTCTCTAATGTTATTAATGCCCAATAGATTGTTGGCTAGTGGCTATACCTATGATCCTTTAAATTGAGTGTATAGATAGATCTTTTATACATGTAACAACTAGCTTTGTATACTAATTATGAATATGTGTATCAACCATATTCATATAATGATCTTGAATAGGTGTAGTTGTTTAACCCTAAATTAGATGTAGATCCTACTATGGGTAGATAGGGTTAATAATATAGAAATGAATAGGCATAAGTGTGATAAAAAGATCTATCATATGCTAATTAATTATAAAACCTAGATAAAACATATACTGAATTTATTATACTGAGATATGCTAAAAATGGAAAGTATAGCTATGATATATATTACAATGATAATGAAATAAGATACTTAATTGGTTATGATGTTAATAACAATATGGCTCTAGAACAGGTAGAAAGTAGACTAGAATAATATTCTAGAACAATCACCAAATTATGGATTAAGTGCCTTTGTAAATGTAGACACTTACGTTAACCTACAATGGTTACGTCAATATTAGTGTCTAGATTAGATGTAGGTGTCTAATATGGAATCAATATTGAAATAGGATGTAACCACCTGGATGTTTATGGATTTGTTGTCACCTTTGTTCTAGTGCATTCATATTTGGGTTATGGATTATCATTCCTTGTCAAATGACAAAACCCTAATTCTTCATCCTCGTAGTGGTTGTGGGAAAATGATTTTTTATGCACAAGGTGTTGAGATGTACCAAAGACCCCTCTATCAATGAGCACTTCCTACATAATCAATACTTTGAATAGGGCTTCAAACTTATGCAGTTCTCCCTTATGTTTTGGCTTGTGTGTGAATCATGCAATGTGTGATAAACAAGTACAACACTGACCTAGCCTATAACTTGTTAAATATATTTCTTGGGTTGATCCTTCAGTACTTCAAACTTGTATACATGTTTTCCCTATGAATGATATGGAAATAGGATAAAATAGGGAAGTGTTTCTTAATTTAATGTTTGATATAATGTTTTTGATAAGTTGCCTTGCTCTGTGCTAGGTGAGCAATGAATGAGGGTTGATATTATATTTATATGAATCCTAATGGATAATATCTCACATTAAAATACGTATGCCAACCATTGGGATATGTTTCAATTGAAAATTAGATGACCTTAAGGCACATGACACTTACGTCAAGTAAGGACACTTACATCAACATAGGCATCTGACTAGGATGCCAATGTCTAAGAAGCAAAAAATTAGGTACATGTCCAAAAATTTAAGAGGTGGAAGACAAATAGGTTTTAAGCATTTTGGGAAAGATAAAAGGCATGTGTCATCAACATAAGATTGTTTGGACTAAGAGATGGGCCAAGGGACATAAAAGAGAGTAGATGTGAGACTTATAGAAATAGGAACGGTTTATAACTAAGAGGAACAACAAATATTTGAGTTTGCCAAGTGTACAAGACTAAAGAGTTATTATAGTTCATAAATATCATCTACATTTACCCCCCTTTTAATCTAGTAATGAAATTTCTAGTTTAAAGGAAAGGAGTGCATACATGGGTATGTATAACACACCTTGACTTTGCTTGAGTCTAACTTTAGTACTTTTTTGGTGACTAACTTGTAACTAAAATCATGTTAGACTATAAAATCAGTGCATATAATCTGAAATTGAAATGATTGAATTTCAAAAGAGAGCAAGGTTTAGGATTACACATGTGTATCAATGGCAACATCTTGCCTTTTGGCAATTTCATTTGAAATATGTATCATTACGAATCACTAAAATAGATATTAGGAAGAATATAAATATGGAAAGTGCATTATTTGAAGATATAGAGAGAGGGAGAGATATGAAGGCCCATGCCCCCAACCTTAGAGAAAAGGTGGATTGCCACCTGGCAATTAAGACTAGATAAATTGTGCAACCCGATCATATTTGTAACCTAGTGAGTGTGAGTGAACCAACTTAAATTACATTATCAAATTGGTGAGGCTAGATCATACAATCAATCATAACCTACAAGCTTGGCAAGATTGATTGATTTAATTATCTCAACCATACCAAAAAGTGAATCAACTATTGTAGTAAATTGACTCAATATAGTCTATAAAATTCCAATCTATTGGGTGGTAACATCCCCTGAAAGCATTTGGAATCTAAAATTGATTTTTATTTTACAATATTATGTGCACATTACATAGTATATGCACCTTAGATATGCCTCATGTTGAAACTGTGTATAAAAATGGTACTAATGTATAAAATTCTACCATAAATGTGTATCTAAATCATATAATTATGAAATTTGTATAATTTGAAACTATATAAGTGTGGAGAACATGATTCCAAAGCATGTACCCACTATAATCTAAAACTAATATAAGTGTCAATGTGGAGGACGTGTTTTCAAAGCATGCCCCCTCTATAATTTGGAGATGTTGAATACTAAGTGTGGAGAACATGTTTCCAAAACATGCCCCCCACTGAATGTGAGATTGTGAACATGTGAAATCCATTCTGATATGACATTCCCCCACAAATATCCCCCCACATTTGAGGTGAGGGAAGAATAGAAACTGGTAGTTACCTCACCTCAAAAAAATAAGATGACCATATAATTATCAATGAATCTTGTATCATATAGGATAACATGTCTAGGTAAATATATCACTGAAGCACATAGAATATGACCACATCAAGGCCTAAGATTCATGATAAATATCATGCAAACATCTGGATAGTGATAGTTAAATATCAAGAAGCAATTAGGCACACACACAAGAGCACTTGAAAGCAAGTCAATAGACAATGGTCCAAGGAGACTGCAAACAAGGGGCATGTTTAAATATCACATAATCAAATTGACATGACTTAGTCAAATGTACACAAAAGCAAGAATTAAATATTCAAATGTCCATGCAACAATCAAAGACATATTCAAATGTCAAAGAAGCAAACAAAGGCATGGGGGTTGTAAATAATGGAACATATTCAAATTCTCAACAAACAAGACAATAACAAGGTAAGACACTCAAGGAAGTATATAGATGAAAACATAAGCAACTAGCATAAACATATCATAGTAACCCATGGATCAAATGTGTTATCAAAAAATGTCAAGTACATAGCGTATCAAGTACACTACAAAAAGTATAAGCATGGATAAAGGCATGTGTAAGTACATATTAGCTCAAACATGATAGTGTAAAGTGACCATAGAATGATGTAACCTAGGTGTATCATGATCATATAGGTAGATGTACCCAACGTCTTTGTGATGTGATTAGATGGAAAGGCTGACATCTAAAAGTGAATAGATCATGTATATGTGTATGCTTATATCACACTCAAATAAGAGCATGAAACATGTGTATGTAGAAATAATTGATATGATATCCATCAACATGAAACTAACACATAGATGTCAAGGAGCCAATATAATGTGTAGATGTCCTTATGACTAAAAAAGAGAGGTAAATATGATAGTTCAAAATCTTATGGATAAGGATATTCAAGTATACATTGTGCAAGAGGTTGATAATTGAATGAGGTAACATTTGCATTAGTATTATGGAAAGCCATTTGCATTTGAAGTAGAGAAACCTATTTTTTAAGATCCCCAATAGTGTCAATCATAGAAATAAGATATTCCATGGGAATGATGGTGTTTTTCCTAGGTGTTATCATTGGTTCTAACCCACCACCTTTCTTAAATATAGGTATATGAGTATCACCATCCCCATGGATAACAAGTGCATCCTCATGGATAATAAGTGCATCCTCATGGATAATAAGTGCAAGTTTGTGATCATTTAATTTTGGATACTTTAGTATTGGTATTGGATATCTAAATTTTGGTATATTTGGTATATCATTTGAATAGCTTGGATCATCGGAAGAATTTGGTTCATTCTCTTTTGGTAAGGATATAACAATTGGAGCTTGAAGAATATTTGGTAAAGGCACTTATTTTGGTATAGTAGAATTTTTTTGTGTAAATGCATCTTTTAGAAGATAAATATACTTTAATTTAGATGCCTTGATTGATATTGGTAATAGTACCATATTTGGAACATTAGGAGCCTTTTACAATTTAGGTTTGTAATGTTTTCCTCTTCTTGATAGATTAATGTTACCTGGTAAAGATGCCATGATGTCTTCGTTAACCTTTCAAAAAAATCAATATCAAATGAAGGTAGGAAAAAATAATCACCCTTGATAAGGGGGATATTGTTTGAAAATGTTAGAATAGGATGGGTTTTGATTAATGAACTTGAAGGAACATCCCCTTTACGACTAGTTTACAAATCTTTCATGATATATTTATAGAGTTGGTGAAACAATCAAATGAAGGAACACTTCTTCCAAGTGAAACAATTTTTTGTGTAGAATGCAAAGGAAAAGTTTTTTTAACTTATTTAATATGGATCAACTCATTTTTTGAAATGGTGGGAGTATGGACCTGATTATATGGATAACAACTACCACCATTCAATGTTTTGATACTATATGCTTTAAAACTTGGAGGAATACAAGAGTAATCAATTTTGATTCGTTGCTTGAGAGAGAGTTAGAGAGTTTCATAATCATAGTCATCAAAGCAATCAATATCATCCATGATGAGAGAAATAAAGAACACAAGGATCAAGACAAGGCAAACACTAAGCATCTAAAAGAGAATGCTTATACAATGATGATGCTAAAAGATCAAGGTCACCAAATGTTTAACACTAAATTATATGTAAATCTTAATATGGGTAGATAGGGTTAAGAATATAGAAATGAAGAAGCATAAGGGTGATAAATAGATTTATATCATGCCAATTAATTGTAAAACTCAAATATAACGTATACTAAATTTAATATACTAAGATATGCTAAAAATGGAAAGTACAACTATTTTAGATATTGTAATGATAATGAAATAATATACTTAGTTTTGATGCTAATATAAATATAGATTTGGAATAGGCAGAAAGCAGACTGGAAGAATATTTTGGAATGGTTGCCAAATTTTGGATTCAGTGCCTTTATAGCCATGGACACTTGCATTAGCCCAGGACATTTATGTTGATGCTAGTGTCTAGATCAGACATAGGTGTCTAGCATAGAATAACTACTAAAATATGATTCAACCACCTAGATGCTTATGGGTTCATCATTGCCTTCGCTTTAGTGCATTCAGATCTGGGCCATGGATTGTCACTCTTTGTTAAATGATAAAGTCTTAGTTTTTCATCCTAATAGTGGCTATGGAAAAATTGGGTTAGTGGGCACATGGTGTCGAGATATCCCAAAGATACCTATATTAATGAGTGATACCTACATATCCAATACCTTTAAGAGAGACTTTGACTTGTGTAGTTCTTCCCTATGTGTTGGCTTGTGGGTGAATCATGCAACATGTGATAATCAAGTAAAACAGTGACCTAGCTTGTAACTTGGAAAATATAGCTCTTAGGTTGTTCCTTAAATACTTTAGACCTGTAGATGTGTTTTACCTATGACTGATATGGAAATAAGATAAAATAAGGAATCTTTACTTATTTTAATTCTTGACAAAATGCTTTTGATAAGTTGCCTTGGTATGTGTTAGGTGAGGAATGAATGAGGGTTGATCTTATATTTATAACAATCCTCTTAGATAATATCTCACATTAAATCAATTAGGCCAACCATCAAGATACATTTCATTTGAAAATTAGATGACCGTAGGGCACTTGACACTTGTGTCATGCAAGGACACTTGCGTTGACATAGGTGTCTGACTAAGATGCAAATGTTCGAGAAGTAGAAAAGTAAGTATAGGTCAAAACCTTATAGAGGTGAAAGATAAACATGTTTTAAGCATTATGGGTAAGGTGGAAGGCCTATATCATCAACATAAGATTGGTCAAACTAATATATAAGCTAAGGGGCATAAGAGAGAGCAAATGTGAGACTTGCATAAATAGGAAAGGTCTAGAACTGAGAGGAACAACCAAGGTCTGAGTTTACCAAGTGTACAAGACTAAGGTGTTATTATAGTTCATAAATATCATTTATAATAACAACCAATTATGATGGTGATGGGGTGGAGGAAGATATATCACTAGTTGCAGAGGATACTCATATTATGCACTTGTAACTATGACTACCCTATTGCAATAAATGTACCTTAGACATTAGTGCATTGTCAAGGGGACTGCACAGAATTTTCACATCTAAGGGTGTCCTAACAACATGGAAAAGACCCTATTACTTTATATAATAAGGAATATGATGGATAATATGACTAAGCCTAATTGAATAGGTAATGTTATGTATCCTAAGGTATTATTTTTATATCCATAGAATCCCTTACATGCTTTTGATATATCATATAAATCATGTCATGTGTACCCAAGGGAGTGGAGATGTGTCATCATGAAAACATTCTCACTTAAACCGTTGTCAATCATGACATTGTTTGGTCATCAATCTAAGATCATATGAAGAGTGCATTAAAATATAAACCATCATCAACTATCTTTCTACCATTGAATGTGATAATAGCCCACTATGGTTAAGTATCGTTAAGTGTACTAATGATAACATATATTGGATGATCATGTCACTAGTGGAGGATGTATGTTATATGCATAATGTGCATGTGGCGTGTCCTTAGTTTATGTTGTCTCATGTTTAGTAAATGGATTAATAAAGATATTAAAATTTTGATTTCCATTATGTTGTGGTCTAAATTATTTTTTAGGGGTTCCCAAATGGATGAGTTGTCATATATAATATCATGTATCTTATATTTCAATTTGAAACTTTTTTTTTAAATGGCCCACAATCTAATGATAATCACAATATGCATTTCCATCATAATTCCTTGGTCTAGGCATGTTTGTATTGACATCTTATTTAGGAAGGAGTGTGATAAGGTTGCATTCGAGTAAGTTCTCTAGTAGTACATGAGGAGGTGATGGTAATAATGAAAACTTCTTGTTTGGTAGAGCTATCAATTATTGCTAGTTTCTAGGTTGTGTCATTGCATTAAATGTAATATTTGCCTCATTCTTGTCATCATTTGCTTTAAAATTATAATTTTCTTTGGTTTTAAACTTCATTTTTAAGTAGTTGTATACTTTAGTTTGTTCCAAACCATGAGTTTGAATTCTCTGTCTCTCATTGTATGGCATAACTCATTAACTGAAATGAATCACTTAAATATAATTAACTCATGGAGTAGTGCTAGCAAGATTTATTTGAATATATATTTGTAATTCATTATCAGCCATAACATTGGTCATCTTGGCTAGCATGGTCTTATACCAAAGGGTGTAATTGTTGATTGGTTCATTATATCCTTACCTGAGTTTAGCAATTTGTGCACATGATAGCTTCTAATTGATGTTAATGGAAACATATGCTAGGAAATTATCTACCAAGAGGTTAAATGCTCTTATAGATTGGATAGGGATATCATAAAACCATCACAATGCATAGTCATTAAGACTTATTAGAAATATTTTGGTCAATAGTTTGTCATTGTATGCATAGTCTAAGCATGTTATGTGGAATGATCTAAGGTGTTGCTCGAGATCACCTTTATCTTTGTATAATGGGAGCTTGGGAGATACAAATCCTATTGGCTAAGGACATGTTTTTATCTCAGGGGTAATGGGTTATGGACTAAGGCATGTGAATCCATGGAATGACTAAGTCTTGATGCACCTTGCTCTAGCTGCAACACCTTAACATGCAAAATTGTAATAGTATATTCAAGGGAACATTCAATAGGCAAGGTTACTAATCGAACATGTGTAATCATCATGGGAAGGGTAAAGGTTCACTATGTAGAAATAGGTATGGATATCTATTGGAGTCTGCATGTTTCTCGTAAACTTTGGGTGGATGTCACATGAGTCATTAAAGATGGAAGCATAGGGATATTAGTGGTAGTATAGGTTTGAACACCTAAAGTAACATCTTGGGACAACTTTTTATGATCATATATTTCTATATATGATATTAAATTTATCTAATGTGTATTCATGTTAAGATATTCACTGAAATTTTGATCATTTATGGCATCTAGATTTTCTTTAGTAGTTGTATTATCAATCTCTACATTCATGATAAGTCCATCAAAAGGGTGGATAATATGTGTTGTTCAATCAGTAGTAGGAGGAACAAAGGATGTCATACATGCCTTTTTTTGTCTATTAGTAACAATAGGCATCTCAGATTGAATGTTATAATTGTATGATATTTAGAAGGATTAAGATAGTTTGTTGTTAATTTTAGTCTTATTAATGAATTCAAATTTGATCCTTGTTACCTATTTGCTTACATAATTGATCCAAATAAGATACATTATCCATTAAAACAATATGAAAAGAGTAACTTCATTAATGATGTTAACCAATAATATTCATTCATTATGCTCATGATTAATATGTATTATTAGGGAATAATAAAAAATTGTGTCTAAAAATAAACCTGATGCTTGAAATTTGAAACCCTAAAAGGATGAAACCTTAATGAAGATCTAGGCTGAAGGTGAAAATATTTTTTTTTGTATGAAAATAAAAAATCAAATCATGAGACCCTAAGACAAAAAAATTTAAAAATATATTTTTGTATGGAAATCAGAAATGAGATTTTCAAACCCTGACACAAAAAATCTAAAACCTTGGAAAGATGAAACCCTAAGGGAAACCCAAGGTTTTTGTATCATTCAATATGTGTATGATTTCATCAATATGTTTTACCCCAATTTGGGTGAATGCAATCAAGACTAATCCTAATTAGATATAACTATGTAATGCAATTCATATGTTAAGATATGGCATTCAAACATACATCTGAATGTAAAATATTGAAATTGATTGCAAAGATTTGATGAGTGGTATATGTTATATATATTAAGTACAACAAAGGGATGAGTACTTAAATTTTATGAGTGACTATTTGACCATTACTATATTCTCAAATTAAAAATCATGATAAATTAGGCTATGGTTCATTTGGTTCTAGAATTGATTCTTTATTGTGCAGGGTCAGTTCCGTCGATCCAGATCAATATCGTTGGTCAATAGTGACCTTTGCTAGTCGGTACTAAAATATGTAAAGATGTTGAATAATTCATATAATATCACCTACATATGTTTATATTTTCTTTGTATTTATGATCATGAACATTTATTATGCATGTAACTCTTGAAATTAGTCGTATTTGCCTTAAAACCCTATGTGTGTTTGTGAGTGCTAGAAATCTACAAAATTGAGAAGTGTAATGGGATAGGTTAACCCCAATCACCCCCATTTGAGGATTGATTATTGCCTACATATCTGATACTCCAAGGAAGTAAATCAAGCCACATGTAGTTCTCCCACTTAATTTGATTCTGTAATTATGATCGTTCACTATATATATGCAACTAATGATTTGGCTTTGATACTTGACAATGTTTAATTTGAATTAGCTTTAGTGTGCTTCAAATTTGGCTTGTGATGACTCCTAGTGATAGATTTGTATTTTGGGAAGAATAGGTTAGATTTTATCAATGTGAAATAGTGTATATATATGTGTTCCAGATAAGTTCATAATCTATTTTGAATGAGAACTTGATTTGTTTATATATGAAACCAATTGGGTAATTTCTCATGCCACTGACACACTAGGCAACTAGGTCAACTTAAGGAGATATTTGATTTTGGAAAATGGTTGTTGTTGGGAGTGTGTTGATACCAACCAAACTAGGTGAATATAAACTAGAAATATAGATTGAATTTGGTGAAATGACCTATGTACAGCCGAATTAAATTGAAAGTATAGATATTTTTGTGCAAGATATTTAGTAGGTTTGAAACAAATGATGAGGAATTTTTAGGTGTGTAATAGTAAAAAAAAAGGTTCAACTCATAATATAACATGAAAGTGTGAGAGAATTATGTATTAGGACCTTGTTTATACACCCAAATCATTGTGTTAAATGTGTGTCAAGCTTATCATTGTCAAGAACCAAAGATAAGATTTTTGTGTCTACATTTATGTAACCTTTCCTTTTGTAATTGTTTTGTATGTAAATTTTATTTATAAGATGTAAACCTTTCCTCTTCCAATTGTTTCTTATGTAACCTTTCCTTTTCTAATTGTTCCTTGTGTAATATTTCATTTTTCAATTATTCCTTATGTAAGTTTTCCTTTTCCAATTGTTATGTATGTAATTGGTCATTAGAAGATGTAACCACAATTTTAGTAGGTTGTTCACAATAGGTGTGCTTGAATTTTTTGGTGATTTAATGGATGTATCTAATGTATGATCACCACTACAAATAATGTTTTGTCTTTTACTCTTCAAAACCCAACAATTATCTGTATGATGGCAATGTATCCTATAATAAGAACAATAGTATTTGGAACTCTTAACACGATGCATAGGAGGTGAATCGATCAACTTATATTGAAGAATATCCATTATATTTTCACTTGGAATCTTATTATCCTTATAAATTTTTATTTATTCATTGGTTGTAGATTCTTGTTGCTTATTAACCCATAATTGAGATGAAATTATTTTAGGTACAAAGTTCTTGAATGTAGAGGTAGAGATGCAATTTACCAGGCATTACTCAGACTGAATCATTTAATTCACCTAAAATATGTGATTCAAAAACTTTACATATATTCTTAGGTATTGCTCAGCAATTTATTAAATTCATGAGAACCTTTAGTGGATGACACTACTAAACTATAGTGAGTTGTATGGGGCTGAAATTTTGTCTGACTTAATTTACAAGCACTTATCCATTTTGAACGAGGGTTGGGGCATATTAATCTTAACCCATGGTTTAACATTAACATATTTTTGGGGTATGATCACCCATTCTCAATTATCTCTAGAAGACCAGTTTTCCACAAGGCATATTAGTTTATATGCATAATAGATGCATTCATTCCTTGATACTTCATTTCACATATGTTCAATGTTGTTACTTTCATATTTTATATCACATTTAAAATTTAATTCATACATGTTTCATTTTAGGTTTGCATGGGGTAAGGTGTAACACATAATACATACTTGAGCACACCCATCATGGTTATTGTCAGGTATCACCTTTTATCTTTTTACTTGAGCAATTCCATTACTAAAGTAAAAGGGGAGCGTGGGGGTTTTAAACACTCATATTTGGTATTAGAAACTTTAAAATGTGTAATTTGGCCAATATTTGACATACTTGACTTATGCTCAAATACATGATTCTTGTTCATATTCTTCCTTAGTCATTCATCCATAGATGGGCCTAACCCTTCCAAATTATAGTTATTGTAACACATGACCTTCCTAGTCTCTCCCTAAACAACTTAATATCACTCTTAGATTATTTCATCATCTTAGATCATTATTCCTAATTTTTGGATAGGTCTTCTCTTCAAGATAGTTCTATGACAATAGACTTAACCACTTACGTTGAAATTATTTGCATGCCCTTTAATGGCTAGTTTCTAAAAATAAATTATTTATATGGGTCACCTCATACATTTCACATGTAGATTCAAAAGAAATCCTCCAAAGAGTCAGCTATATAATCAAATCAAGCCTCAACCTTTTTATATGTCTAGTGATCATCTACCTATCACTAAAAAATACACTGCACATTGAGAGGAACTTCTTTAAATCTCCCAAATTTGAAACACCTCAAATGAGAAAGTTGTGAGCTTAGTCTAAATATTATTTGCAAGCTCAAATTCTAGGTTGTCAAGTGTTGAAATTTATATACATAATTTCACAACATACTAGCATTACACATGATTGCACACACTCAAATAGGTTTGAGAATTACATTTGATTTTACTTCCCTCTTTGGAGTATTGGATATGTATGAAACACTTAGTCATATGGGGTGGATAAGGTTGGGTCAACCCTTCCCTTTTACCTGTTATCCCTATTTTATAGTGGTATTTTAGTTCACAATTATGGTTTGAAGTGAGTAAAAGGATAACAAATCCATTTGTGCAAGATCAAAGACATTTACATACACATAAACCTTATCAAATACAAAAATAATAGTCAAAACCATCACAAATCGATAACATTACATAAGATGGTTTCACACCCTAATAGACAGTGTCGTATTACACAGGCTTCCAAGAAGTGAAAACTTGTTTGGGCTCACACAACTATTTCTAGATCCAAAACACTCATATGACATTTTATGATCACCATTGATGATTGTATCTGGCCACAAACCTATGTAAACTTGAAACAAGCTAATTATTGAATTTTTATAATGTTTTCCATAAATAGTAGTTATTATATTATGCTAGTTACACTCAAATTTGTTTAGTTATTATATATCTTAAGTAATATGATTTCTCACATAGTTTTATCCTACTAGGGTTGCACTTAATCCAAATCCAATAAAATACATTGGTGTCACATTAGGTTCATTATTTTTTTGTATTAATGTGACCTTGGTAGGATAAAACTATGTGACAATTCAGATAGCCTAAGACATACACTAACTAAATAAATATAAATGTAACTAGTAAAATACAATAACTTACTATTTATGGAAAAAAACTAAAAGAATTGACTACTTAGCTTGGCTTAGGTCTATGTAGGTTTGTGGCTATATACAATCAATAATAGTGATAAAAAAGGGCCTACGAGTGTTTTAGATGTCTGCATGAGGTTAGACAAGTTTATGCTTCCTAGATGCATGTGTAGTGTAGTACTACCTATTAGGGTGGAAAATTATCTTGTCTAATTTAATGATCTATGATGGTTTTTACTATTGCACTTGAATTTGATAAGGATTCTTGTGCATTTAGATTGTTTGATCTTGTGTGAATGGCTTTTTTATCCTTATCATTAATTCAATACAATAATTGTGAATCAAAATATCATTGTAAAATAGGTATAAACAATGAAAGGGAAGATTTGATCTAATATTATCCACTCCCTATGACAAAGCATTGCCTATGTATCCAATACTCTGAAGAGGGAAGTCAAATTGAACGTAGTTATCGTAACTAGTTGAGTGTGTGCAATCTTGCGTGATACTAGTATGTTGTGTAATCTTGTCTATGGGTTTTAAAACTTGAAAAAATGTGAAATGACCTTGAAAATAATATTCAGACTTAGATCAGAGCTTTATCCTTTGAGAGGTTTTAGATTTTTTCTTTAGGGAAGTTTCTCTCAATGTGCAATGCATTTTCCAATGATAGGTAGATGATTACTATATCCATAAAAGGCTCAACCTTAATTTACTTATACAGCTGAATCTTTGGATAATTTCATCTAAATAAATGTGTGAAACATACAATCTGAACCATATGAATGACTTTAATTTGTGAAATTAGTTATTAAAGGGTGCAGTGAAAGGTTTGACCTATGTGGATAGTTCCATAGCGATAGAACTATCTCAGTAATGCGAACTTATCCAGAGAAATAAAAATATGATATGAGATCATGAGATCATCTGAGAATGATACTAAGTTGTTTAGCTAGAGACTAGGAAGGTCTTGTGTAGCAGTAACAAAAAATTGTAAGGGTATGACCCGTACATGGATAAATGACTATGAGGAGATATGAAGAAGAGTCGTGTACTTTAGCATAAGTCAAGTATGTCAAAGATTGGTCAAATTACACATTGTTAAGTGTCTAATACTAAATATGAGTGTCTACATCTTGCCATTAAGATTTTTAACATAGCTTAAGAGCAACCATTTGACCAAAGCTTTATTATTATTATTATTATTATTATTATTATTATTATTATTATTATTATTATTATTTGTTTTATAAGGAATGACTTGGGGGGATGAGCTAGGCATTGCTTTGTTGCCATCTAGGCATCCATAGCCCTGGTGGAGATTATTGAATCACCCCTATGGTAGAAAATTTTAAATACTTTATTAAGAGTTTTAGATTTTCCCTTTTTTATATTTTTATTTTTATCTCTCAAGGGTTGGGAACTAATATAGCCAAGGTAAATGGAAAATTAGAAAATCTTGGTTTATGACCATGAGATTTAAGGCAAAAGGCTCAATAAATATAGACCTCGTGGAATATGAATCAACTATTAAAAAATCCTCTTCTTTTTATTCTTGTTGCACACATTTAGGATGTTCCTCTAGATGTGATGTCTCTATGCATTCTCTCAAAATCTATGACCTACATATTTCAACATTCCACATTATTAAAAAATTCACCTGTTATCTTAAAACATCATCATAATAATAATAAAAATTACCTCTAAATAATCTTTTTGTACCAACTCCATGCAAGATGTTGCTTATTTCTCTTTCTCTTGTGATTCTTGTGGTATTTCATCATCAAAATAAGAATATACTTTAGAAAATTAATTATGTGCAAGATACTCATTTGTATTCATAACAATTACAGGCTAAACGTGTTTAATGTGAATATAATTTTGATCTAAATTATTGGTCATGTGGAAATCCGTATTTTTTCAAGCTTGAGGAATTATAGGATAACATTTTGAAATAGGGTAAAGTTCCTTTACATGGTAAATATTTGTTCTAAAGGTAGCTAGTTATATATCCACTATAACTGCTTCATCATAAGTCGAGGCTAATGAGTTTCTAGTGGATGTTCTTACCAACAAGGAGATAATGGGATCCAAAAACATTATGTATATTTCCAACATGACCACCTCTTGGGGTCTAAGGTTGATTGAATTTTTAATATATTAATTAGAATTTTAAGTTGAATTCCTTTAATATATTTTTTGGATATCTCTTGAGTGTAACCAACTGATTGAATAAAAAGACTAGGTTAATCAGTTATCCAAGTTTCAAGATGAATGAATCTTCTAATTTTATCCAATTACAAATTGAACTAGGTGTTAGACTTAAAAACAAATCATCCTCAATACCATATAAAGTAAAAGGAAATAAATTACAAGCTACATCATCATGTTGAATAGTCAAGAAGCTTAGATTATGTTTATAAACAAGGATATATTCTTTAGTACTTTTATCATTTTGGAATTTGGGGAGAAAATTGAAAGAAATTTTGGAAAAATTATGCTAAATACCAAGGATGTCAATGGTTTTTTCCCATAGCTAAGACATTTTTTTTTTAAATTATGTATTTTTTTATATTTGATAGAAACTAAAATGAAACCAAATGATGGATGAAAATTGGTCAAAAGGGGTTCTATTTCTAGTGCCAAATCTCAGTTAATGTCTGCTTCAGGCATATAACAAAAGTGATTTTGTGGAATAAGAGAGGTTTGTGTAAATTTTAACCATTAAAACCATATATTAATTAACAAAATGCAACATTAACCATAAATATCTCACTTTCCATCCTTTTAGTGCCAAATTTGTAGATGCGGGTTTATACACACCATAGATAACATGTTTTCACCTTCTCATTTTAGGATCATAATTTACTGAGGGCTCAAGTTATAGGTTGTGATTATCCTATGTAGTTTTGGTGGAATAAAAATATGTGACCTATAACCAATCAAGGGAATTTCACCTAAGTGACCTCAAAATACACCCAAAATGAACTCGAAAGTGAATATTCACAATGATGCCATGATAAAATAAAGAGGACATAATAAAAAAATGAAAAATGAGGGAAGGGTAGGCATGGTAAGAAAGGTTTCAAATATTTTATAATTTATTCTTTTTTGAAACAATCATAGTCTAAGATCTATTGTTTGATTAAACTAATATTTTCCAAAACCACTTAGATAACTCAAATTTGAACAATTATAGTGCAAGACCCAAAGGATAAATAATTAAGAGTGAATTCACGTGACATAACTTTTTTAAAATGAAATTATGCATAAAATAACATATCCACATCTATCCACATCCATCCACAACAATTAAAATATCATAGTTAATCCACAAGAATGTTTAGATAAACACAACACGATCTAGTCTACTCATAAAAAGAGGTAAACAAATATAAGTAGTGATCACTTAAAAAAATAAATTGCATTGCATTAATTAAAAATTATACTTGGTTGGGTTGGTATAGGTATTAATAGTCTTAAATTGTCTTGTAATACAATAAAAAGACCATCTCTAGGTTTTAGAATTTAGTCTCAATAAGTTTGGAGTCTTGTAAGTTTTCCCTCCAAAAGTTCAACTTTGAATTTTCAAATGTGTTATATGTAAATACATGATAATAGTACTGATTTATGAGTCCTTAGGAGTTTTTATAGGTCTCTTATGGGCTTGAAACATTGGAAAGAATCTTCTCGACCTTTTAAAATTCATAGTCATCTTAGGAAGTCAAAAAAAGGCAAATGTAGCAAAAAGATTATTCATAACAAGTCCTCTTTAAACTTGAGTTTGAGTAGTTGAATGAAAATCTCAACCACAATTAGTCAATCCAAGCTTGGTGAAGTCCTCAAATATGAGATACACATCGAATCGACAAAGTAGGAGGAATTCAAGGATGAAGACAAGCTTAAAAAAGGCCAAAATCTATGAATATAATGGCTAATGAAAGAGTCTACAGTTTTGAATAAGGGTCTGTGTACTATTGGAATTCAAATTCCTTGTAAATAAAAGTCTATCATCACTCAAATTAGGTGTATCCATGTTTTTTTAGGGTAAATTAATAAGATCCATTTAAGTTCTAATATATTTTGCACTTAATTAGAAGTTTTTCTTATCAAAACCTTCAAAGTTTTATTTTCTATGTACTCTTGGTCACTTATAGTCACTTGTCACACATGTGAGAATTTGCATGATCTTGGTTTAAGAGTTGGAAATTTTGAATAAGGTCCTTAATAACTTGATACAAGTGTTGTAAAGGAAAGAGAGTCCCTAATTTTTATAAACCATCGTTAAGAAGCTCTCAGCTTCTGTATGCTCTGTGAAACCCTAAATTAGGGTTCTTGAAGACAAAAAGGTCTATAACATTAGATTCAACCAGTGAAAGCTTTAAAAACTTTGCATGAGGTTACTATAAGATTTTTTATATCTAATACACATGTTTCTAACCTACAATAATCCTTGTGTAGTGAGAAATCAATGATTGTCTTATGTGTTCCTATAAGTGTTCATCAAAAGAGATTGAAAAAAAGAAGATTTTAATTATTTACCCTATTATTTAGTTCTAAAACTTCTTAATAAGGATTTTAATTATTGTGAGATTTCTATAATACGATCAATTGAGGTGTATCCAACCATTTGATGATTTAATTGAGACAAATCCTTTTTATGAAGGCAGAATTGGCCTAGAAGTGGCTTAAGACCATAAAGAGAGACTTTGATTGTTTTTGTATTGTTCTTAGTTTCAAAACCTTATATGAAGGGTTGTCACTACTTTATTAATATTTTACCACACCTTAGTAATATATATAAAACCATTTTATGCTTTTATTGAGCTAATACTAGTCAAAATACTGAATTAGGCCTTAAAAACATAAGAAAATATAGAGTTCTAACATTAGAAACTTGCATATCTCTTAAGGTATTGTTTCAAATACTTAAAGATATTGTACACACATTATAAATGGTCATATTAAGAGTATCTAAGAGTTTATAAGTGTTTAAATATTGTTTGAATAAAGCTATAGATGAATGTGTGTGACAGAGTCTAAATTTGGTCTAAACAGTCCTAAAAGAGAACAAGAGTTATTGTTGAGTTTTCTTTTTGAGAAACCAATAAAGGAAGATTGGTTTCTCATAATTTTAGTGATTTTTACAATCCAATAAGACACTTTAAGATCTATAATGAGAAATCTAAAGTTATAATACCCTTCTTAAGACATAACACACCTACACACAGTCCTAAAATAAGGTTAGGACAGAGTTGAGTCTTTTTATCATTGAGTGGTCTATTTTTTATTTGAACTCAGTCAAGACACTCCCTATAAGCTTCATATTATTTCCTTTATTCATTCATAAACTATGTGAGTTAATTGAGTCTAAGAAATAAGGAAAGTTGAAAGTTGTCTATTACCAAGGTTCAAGTGACAGTGTTCTTAAGAGTTATAGATTTCATTGAAGAAGATTGAATTGAATAAGGATCATTATTGGCATCAATAGACTTTCCAAACATTCATAGGCTCACATAACATCTTCATCGATTTCTTCTACTTACTATCTTCTAGTCCTATTTTTGTTTCTAATATTTCTCTATGTTTTCACATAAATTCATTTTTTGTAAGCTTATACAAAGGATTATTTTCTAAATTTACAACAGTCCCAAAACAACTTATTTATAATTTTCACTTTGTGATACCACACTCACAACCTACCTTTGAAGTCCTATCTACCAAATTCCCCTCTCAGTAATGAACCATAATGACTTCACCCTTACTCCACATTAGTGCATTACCATGCTATCATTGGATTTTAAATTTTGCAACTAACAAATCTCATTAAATAATTGAGTAGATTTGTGTCCTCTTGTTTCCACTGTTAATCTAAATTTACTATTGGTCATTTTAAAGTGAATGGTCAATATGGCATTGTGGATTAAATAGTTTGTGGATCTATATCACTATGGTTCCTCTATATATGCATTTTTGGCCTTGATCACCTTTGTATCTATACTTATGTGGCCATATTAGATTATGAAAACCAATTTTAATCATGGTATTTTGTTTTTTTCTTTATTTCATGTCTCTAGTCATTGACTGGGTCTTTCTAAGGGACACATAGCCCCATGTTATTTCTTTGATTTCACAAAGTTCCTTTATATTTGCATGCCTTTGATTTCATAGTGACCTAATGGATTGGTCCACATGGATTCCTTTTATTCTTTCATGATCATTAATTCCATGGACTTTCCACTGTCTTTTGAGTGAGGCCTTAGATCCATGATTTTATTCAATTTGATTTATATTTTTTACACGTATGAATATTGTTTTTCCTTTGCTTGTAGTGATGTGACAACATGCCATTCACTCACAGTTATAGATTTTGTAAGGTCTCAAGATCACCTTTAGCTTAAGTTAAGTTTGTATATCTATGACTTTATAAAATTTAGCTTAATGTTTCTAGGAGTCTACATATTCCATACAAAATAAAAATAAAATAAATGGCCATAATTAACTTTAAAGTATATATATAAAACATAAGTGAAATTTTCATTATTTTATAAAATATGATTAAAAAATATAAAAACATTAAGTTCCTATAAAAGTGATCACATAGAATAAGACATGTGATGGTCACTTATAAGACATAAACTCACAAATTCAATGGGAGATCAAAAGATCACTCAAGTCATGCGGCTTTGGAAGGTACATGTGGCAAAATCACAGAGTCACAAGATCATGGAATGAAGCTTTTGAAGTTGTGGTAAGGTCTATAGACCCATTGGATTATGAAATTCAACATAATTGTGATCATGTCCAAGACTTTATAAAAATACCTAAGTTCAAATATAAAATGGGCCATGGATTTTGGACTTAGGAAAATATAAAGGGGTCACAAACCTTGGAATATAAACAAGGGTCAACACTCAAGATGTCATATTATATAACAAGCGATGAATTAAAATGTGAATAGGGATAAAGACCTATACAAAGTGGACCTTATAACTTAGATAAAAAGTGGTCATAGAAACAAAGTGTGAACCTTAAGTAAATATAAAAATGTCACAATATAACTTAGGATAAAGGTCATTTATATGGCCAATTTAAATAGAACCCAAAATCCAAAGGGGTCACTATGTGAATTAATCCTTAGAAAATATTGTGACCATGAAAATGACCTACTTTTTCACTCAAAACAAATAATACATATTTTTTAGGAAATAGGGTGTGTTGGTCACAACAAGGTGACTATGCCCCAATAGAGATTGTCATGAGGTGATCATGACCTAAGATGAGTGTCACTTTTTAAAACAATGGGTTGGGAAGATAAATACTACAACCCTCATGAATAAGGATTAGTTTTAGGTCGTTGAGCGATGTAAAACCTCAACTATGATATTCATTTAACTGATCTTAAACTTTAAGATGGAAAGATGGATCCGCATACTAGGCTCATATGTAAATCTAAATAAATTGATTCAACCAGTATGGACAAATTTTAGATTTAGAATGCTACCTTTAGTAACTTAAGTATCAACTTGAAAATATTAAAGTTCAATCATAAACAACTTCCATGCCCCATAATTTGATCAGTTGTCCCAATCTAATATAGAATTCCATAAATCTATATGTCATTATGGCCCAAATGTGATAAATTTGATAACCTATTACTTATGTACCTATAAAATGTCTAGATATGCATTCATATTCCCTTAAATCTATCTTAATTCATAAATATATGTCCCAAAAACTTAATCAAACTGATAATCTCATTCAATTTGAACCCTTTGAATCATGTAATTTATCCTAAAATCTAAAATATCTATGTATAGAGGATTGAATCTCTATTATAAGCCCACTAATATTCCCATTTTTTGAGGTGAGGGATGTAACCTCTGAAATACTCATCTCAAAATTAAATAGTTAAATGCATCATGTTATATATAAATATGTAAGATTTTAAGGGATGTGCTAACCTGTGGAGAATACGTCATCATAACATGATCATATCATTGAGGCAATAATGATAAATGTATACTAAGGCATACAAGCATTATGTCAATAAATATATAAAAATTAGGGACACAATATTAATCATAAAAAAAATAAGCAATAAATAATAACCCACACAAAAATGTGCATGATATAGATCACAAACCACACACGAGTAGAAAGGTGTGTGATATGTATCATAGCACTACAAGCTTGGTAGACAATCCTAGATTTATCTACACATAAACAAATAATTTCATGGCCATTATGTACACAATAAAATCATATGCAATATCACTCAATGTCACGTGGAAGAAAAGGCACACATGATACACTCAATGAACATGTAATGTTAGACAAGGCAAGATCCACACATTATGAGCATATCAATGTTACACTATGAATAATTAATGTCACATATCAAGATAATGACCACACAAATAAAGAGTCATACAATTATACTCTCAATTAAATAATGTCACATAACAAGGTAAGAGCCACACAAAGCATAATATATTATTAGCCTATATGAAATGAAATACCAACAACTAAACATATAACAAGTCAAGCTAGTTTACACCATCAATCCATGTCAATGTCACAACATAAGAAATTATTATATCCATGAAATGTATAATTGTATAAATATATATAAGATCAAGGCATATTTAAGAAATTAATCTAGTTTGACATGATAAATGGAAAGGTCATTGATACATGAGAATCAGCTTTTAATAGGCTATCGTGTATCACTCAAAAATAATGTAGGAGTTTTGTGAAATTTTCAATAAGGGTTCTTAGGAAAATTTTAGGTTCTCGAAGATCACATTAATCACATTTTGGGTCACATTCTTTCTCACAACTATAATTTTTAGTGTTGTGGAGGCTACATAGTCCCTAAGTCTAATAGAGACCTTACATATACAAATATTTGTTTTCATGGTGGTTTCTCATTTCACTAAGTGCTATCTTTATTAACTACAACCATAACTAGTCTAAGACTCAATTGTGACTAAGTATAAATTCCATGGACTCAAATTCACATAACAGAGTTAGAAAACCCACAAAACCTACATAACAAAACCATAGAGTCATGACCTTGATATCTTTGCACATAGTCCTTAGCGATCATAAATAAATCATAGAGTTTGTGATTTTGTGTAAAGGATACATGGCATATTCAAAAGAAAATCAATGTGATCAGCCTCATTAAATCCCATAAATTCCATAGATTTGATTAGTCTATGGAAGTGATAGGTATCACAGTCACATCTCATTCACTAAGATCTTGGTTCAATTCATCATAGAGGCCACATCACTGTGGTGGATGCATGATAGTCCCTAAATGGATTTTACAAATTTAAAGGTCCACAAAGAATATATATACCATGAGAATGGTCTGAAACATGTTATACATAAAACTCAATATCACTCCTTATGACACAATCATGTGATCCATGCAATAATGATTCTCAAATACAATCACAACAAAGGGAAATGACATAGATATTCAAGTTATCATAGTTTTTATGAGAAGACACTAAATGGGGTATTTTGGGTCTCATTTTAAAGCTCTTAATGAGAAATTCAAGCTGGTCTTGGCAAAAAGATAGTTAACTCACCCATGTGAATGCCCCATAAATGTCAAATAATTATATGTAGAATTTGATAAGGTCAATGAGTGAGAAAATAAAAAGGTTCTTAGGCCAAAAATAAAATGGGGATTTATCTCTCAAAATATAAAATAGATGAGGGGGACAAAAATAAGGTTGATATTAGGATAGAGTTGGCATATTGAAAGACCAATAGTCAATAAAATTAGAGAAGGAAGAAGGGAGAATACAAAGCAAAATGCAAAGCTTGAGGCCTGCAAGTACAAGGTGAGCAGTGTGATCCAAAATTTTATCTCAAATACATTAAAGATATTATTTATCTCTGAGTGCATCTTGTGTTTTATGTCTTTAAGAGTTAGAGAGTGAGAGAATCATTATTGGGGAGTCAGGCATCCATTAATTTGGCCCCCTGTAACTCCCACCTACACCAAATTTATATAAGAGCAATGTTATTTTAATTTTCTGAGTTATGTGTGTAGAGACTGCAGTTGAGTCATTAACAAGTTGTGAAGGAGAAACTTGCATTTGGGTGATGACACATAGAGATAATCCCTTTAGAAGAGGTGTAATAGTAAGAGCACCTAAAGTTGTAGAAATGATGAGAGGAATCCAAACAAGATTGTAGGTAATGGATGTGGCACAAAGAAGAGGAGATTATGTTGAATATGTGATGATGATGAAGTGGAAGTTCAAGATTTTTAAGAAGAAGATGTGTAGAATGAAGTTAAGGGTAGATTTCTCAAGGTTGTTGTAAATCTTGGAAACAAACCAAAGCTAGATACACCTTACTATAGTGGAACTTTGAACCTTGAATAGCTTATAGATTGGATCATAGAGATGGAGAAATATTTTGACTATGAGTCAATTGAGGAACCCAAGAAAGTGATTTTTTCCTACACAAAGTTAAACATTGTGCATCTTTAAGGGGATATCATGTGTAAAATGAGAGATAGATGAACGTAAGGAAAAAATCAAGTCATGGGATAAAATGGTGATGAAATTAAACTAAAAATTCTTACATTCAAACTATCATACAAATGTGTTTAGGAAATCACAGAATATGAGACAACATGAGATGAGCATTAAATAATATACCAAAGAGTTGTATAGGTTCATTATAAGAGATGGATATATAAAAGATGGCCCACATAAGGTGGCCAAATATGTGAATGGGTTGTGCATTTTTGTTCAAGATGAGATTAATTATATTAACATAATAACCATGGAAAAATCCTATCAATGTGCACTTAAGGTAGAATAATTTTTTCAAGAAGACAACAAATGAACTCTAGAGGTAGAGCAAGGTCTTCAAGAGGAAGAGGGAAAATAGTTGTGGCAGAGGACATCAAATTCATGATGTAGAAGCAAGCAACTTCCATAATCAAAATCATAATACTAGAGGAAAAGGCTACTCTTTCAAAGAAAAAGGATCCTTTGGAGGAGGAAGAAGTAGAGATTGTATGGGTGAGTATTTTGGATACAATGAATATGC